>CM076254.1:8031192-8213692 GCA_038380765.1 Odontothrips loti
GTTTTTGTAGCCGAGAATAACCTATCTGAATATGCTAAACGTTACTGTTAAAAAACACGCAACGGCGTTCAAGAGGTCAGATGACCCGGGGGAACGAGGGAACAATAATATTCCAAGTCTCCACGCCCCTGCCCGTGCGCTCATCAGGGAATCGTCGGAGTAAAAAGGTAAGTGGCAAGAACGGGTGATGTCGGGCACGGGATGGTATTTATCGGGTCGACGGGGCAGACAGGCGGGCAGACAGGCAAGCAGGCGGGCCGGACAGACAGACAGGCGGACGGGTGGACGGGCGGCAGCGTAATAAGGCTCGGGCCGAGACGGTAGCATGTGAGTCACTCTCACACACACACACACACAGGCGCTCGCTGCCGTGGGAGGAGTGAGTGAGAGAGCCAGCGCCACAGTGGGCGGGACACAGAGAGACAGAGAGAGAGACAGAGAGAGAGAGAGAGAGAGCGGGAGCGGGAAAGAGATGCAGATAAAAGTCGTGCGGCATGCGGCGCGAAGTGATTCAGACGCCGGGGAGACAGCGGACGGTCAGACAACAGCTGAGCGCGCGAAGCGGGGAGCGGCGGGGGGCGGTGGGAGAGTGGGAGTGGGAGGGGCGCGCCGCGGACAGCTGACTCAGGGGCGGAAGGTGTGTGTGTGTGTGAGGGAGGGGGGGGGGGCACCGCGCTCGGTCATTCGGCCGCAGCGGCGGGGCGCGGAGACACGGGAGTGCCCCCCCCCCCACTCCCCCGCCACGCGCCGTCTCCTCTCCCCAAACATCAGCTGATTCAGGGCGGTCATACATTACAGAGCGGAGGAGGAGGAGAAGCAGGTTGACGGGGAGCAGCACTGTGGCGCACAGCCGCGGCCGTGCGCGTCGTACGGGCTCCTCGCGGCCGTAGTACCCCCCACGACGAGGCCCCGCCAGGGCCGCCAGGATGCCGCCAGGGCTTCCACATGCTTGAGGCAGCTCGAAGCTGACACGCGGTGGAGATGCTCTCCTGCCGCGCGATTTCTCATACTTTCCTCGTTTCCGCTTTGGACGTATTCTTGTGTACCTCCGTTGGCACTACCGAATCCACGTCCTGAACACGGCACGGCACGTAATAAACAGTCGTCGACAGCCAGAAAGCGCCTGTGAGGGAAGGCCAGCCCGCACGACACGGATGCGTGCAGAGGATCACATTGCGGGCGGGAGGCGGACAAGCAGGCTGTCTGCCACCGCCGCCGCCGCTGCCACCGCTGCCGCCGCTGCCGCCGCTGCCGCCGCTGCCGCCGCTGCCGCCGCTGCCGCCGCTGCCGCCGCTGCCGCCGCTGCCGCCGCTGCCGCCGCTGCCGCCGCTGCCGCCGCTGCCGCCGCTGCCGCTGCCGCCGTCTGTCTGCTTGCTATTGACGGGCGTAAGATCGCATCTGGCCGCCTCGCCTCCCGCCTGGCCTTCTCGGCTCGCGGCGCTGTCATGGCGGCATTGTCACACACACACACACACACACACACACACACACACACACAGGGGGGGGGGGGGGGCGGCCGGAACGGTCCGTCATTAGACCGCAGCGCCAGCAGGCACTAGAGGGCCTCCTCGCCGGCACGGCACGCCACGCTCAGCTTGCCGCGCTAAATGCTCCGTTCTACGACGTCCAAGACGTCCACGACGTGGCCGGGACTCGAGGCGGAACCCGCGGCCATGCCACACCGCACGTCACGAACGTCCACGTTGTTCGCATGGCCCCCGCGGCCCCCGCAGCCCCCCAGCCCGCCGCCCATCCGGGAACTACACAGTATTTTCATCTCTGACATATTACGAGAACGCGCGATGCGCCGCAGACTTTGAGGACAAGGGCCACGTCCCTGACTGGACATTATGTTTCGCAGCTGCAGGCAGTGCGGGCGACGGGGACCTGGGACGGACCTCCACTGCCACCGATGACGTCAGGGGCCTCCCAGGGTGGTCCCCGGTAGCCCCGAGGCAGGGGTCCCCGGGGCCCGGGGGAAGGGGGCGTTCCCCGGGTCGCAGAGGGGCACGGCAGCGCCGAGCAGGCCGCCGCCGGCCGCGTCGTGCAGGGCGCACTTGTTCGACTTCGGGGGGACGCGCCGGGGCCACGATGACTCTGGTCTTCGCCGACGTCAGCGTCGCCGGGGCGTGGGGGCCGGCGATAGGCCACAGGCCGCCACAGGCGCTCCGTGCTGGGACAGGATCTAGTTGGACCGGGCCCCGTCCTAGGGCTTCCCCTATGCGCCTGCTTCGTCGGCGGCCTCTGTCCGGGCCGGCGCCGGCGAGGGGACGCCGTAGTCATTGTTGTTCCGTCATTGTCTCCGACTTGTTTATTTTTCGCCGGCAGTTGCCAAGAGCAGATATTGCTCAAGCGAGCGCGTCCGAAAGCGGTTTGTCACCGCGGCGGCGCGGCAGCCCTGTCGACAGAGGGGATGGGCTGGGCAGCATCGCGGACGCAGCCACCATCACTCTCTGTTTGCCTTCCTCTCCACCCTTTGTGGCCTCCCCGTCACGTCACGTGGGAACAGGAACTAGCTGTCTCTCTCGCACAAGCCCAGCGCCGCAGCGAGGCGATACCTGAGGTATCACCACGGGGGCCCCACATAGTAAGGGACCGTCCGCAAATCTCGAACAACTCGCGAGGGCTGGATTTTAGTCCAGGGCGATCATGGTTCATCGACTAACAGCTTTGTAGTTGATTTGTTCATTTTTCGATGAACGGCGGGGCGCTCGAGCACGGGGTATCGACGTCCTGTCTCCGAGCCGTGGAGAAACGCACCGCGTGTAGTTTATGGACCACCCCTTGACACCCTTGGCCTCCGCAGGGCGGCTGGGCCTGGGTATATCTCCTCAGGGCTCACACAAGAGGAGGTAGTAATTAAGAGCCAAGAAAGAAATGTGATTAAAGGCAAGACAAAAGCGCAGCGATGAACAAAGTGAGAGGGGAGCGGCCGGGCTGGGCGGCGCGGCTGACACCACCGGACCGGCCTCCGGCCTCCGGCCCCCGACAGGACCGCCAACGGCCGGCTCGGCTCGGCTCGGCTCGGCTCGGCTCGGCTCGGCTCGGCTCAGATCGGGTTCACATGGCCGTTGGCCGTGTGCAGGTGGCGAGCCGACCCGGTGCACACCGCCCAGTGCTAAACCTTCACAACCTCGCGGCCACATTCTTCGTGCACCTTGTGTGCCCTCTCCGTCCTCCTCCATGTAGTGCATTCGGGTGTTCACCCCCGGCCGTTAAGCCCATCTCAAATATCACACCGCCCTGCCCAAACATAGGCCCACGTCAGGTTGCCAGATGATGGTTTGGGCGAGGTATGTGTGGTCCCGTGTGAGGAACGTGTGTTTGCGTTTGTGACGGAGTGCTCCCCGGCTGGGATGAGTTGCGTGCAGGAGAAGGAGGCAGGCGAGTTGTGGAGGGGAAGCAGCCTTTTGGGGCTGTTTGTTGTACTCTTTGGGTGGGTACTCTGACAACAATGGAGCTGCTGAACCTGCTGGACCGCATGGTGGTCATTATGATGGCGGCGGTGGTGATTTCTGCTGCTCGACGTGCAGGCGAGGTGCACTGAGTCGACTCAGCAGCCGGTGGTTGTTGGTGGTGGTGATGGTGGTGGCCGCACTTGGAATGCCAGCCACAAGAAGGCTTTCCTTTCAGTGGCTTCTACTCCTCCTTCTTCTCCTTGTTCTCCTTCTGCTGCTGCTGCTGCTGCTGCTGCTGCTGCTGCTGCTGCTGCTGCTGCTGCTGCTGCTGCTGCTGTTCAACCAGACGGATGGGGTACAGCCTTCGGTCTTTGCTCGCGTGCGGTTCTGAGGTTAGAGAGAAGCCAGTCGGGCGGGGATGAGAATGTAAGCAGGTTGATGATGAACGATGGTGATGAGTGCGGCATTCGGGGGTTGGCGTCATCTTTCCACGTCAGTGTGGCGACCAGCGGAGCGGGGCGGGGATCGGACGGAAATTGTCATACCGCCTGCCAGCCAGCGGCGTGTGAAATGAAAAATAATATCTGCTCCGGTTGCGAGGATTTTAAAATACTGCCGTACGGTAATCAATCAATGTATTTTTTCCTGCTCACGAGAAAAAGGAATGCGCCATATTTTCGCCTCGCGCCTTATTAGCTCCCAAAGAAAATATAGTAGTAAACAAGAAGGAAGTAATCCGTCATAGTGATGCTTTGTGACCGGCGGTGGCGCCCAATCAGAGCCCCGATACAAAGCCGGAGTCGAAGCGCCGTTCCTGCAAGTCAGAGCGCGGCGCAGACAGAGATCGGATCCCGAACGACAGCGCTGCAGTTCCTCGTCAACAGAGTGAGATTGCAGGATTCAGTGAAAAATAGATAGCATAACGTTGGGAGGTCTGGAAAATAATAATAATAATAATACAGAAAGCCATTCCGGCCACGGGCACGGAAATCCTATCCGAAAGCCCACAGGCACCGCCGGCCAGGTATAGAATAATAATGACGCGAACCCACGGACAGGACGCGACACACGGAGATGTTGGCAACAGTGGACCCGCCGCTCCCGACACGACATTCGTTTTAGAGTTTAATGCTGCGTAATGTAACGCAGATACAAGCGACCATTTTACGGCTTGTACGATTCTCTGAGGAGGTCCCGTCAGTCTGGGCCTCGACCTGGTCACGTGGAACCCATGTCCCCCGTCTGTGTGGCCCAGCCTCTAGCCCCGTCTCTCTCCGTCTATCTCTGTCTCTCTCGCCTGGCGCCGGGACAGACCTTTTGTATGGCCCCCTGATCCCTCGTTCATTCAAACTCTTGTCCATAAGCTGTGGTCCTCGATCCTGGTGGTGCTGTCGCTCCCGAAACTCACCTAACCTCTCAATTCCACCCGCACCCCAGCCCGACGCTCGGTCTCTTCCTGGAGCCCAAGTAGTCAGTCGCAAAGGTCGAATCCTGCTGCTGAAGAGGGCGCAGGACGCCACGGTGAGGACATCTGCCATTCCTTTTGACCGCGGGGGGGGGGGGGGGCCAGCAATGCCAGCAATGGCAGCAGCGGTAGCAGCGGTAGCAGTGGCAGCAGTGGCAGCAGCGGACGAGCACAGGGGAGACTGGAGGCGCTGCCACCTGCTTCCGCCACCCGCGTTCCGTGACCTCTGGTGGAGATCAGACCAAGCACAGTCCATACGCGGCCATAAATTCGGCCCAGGGTGCCTATACGCGTCTTCTCTGGCCGTGTCCAGTCCGCCTACCCTTTGAAAACTAACGTATACAGTAAGAGTAGTACAGTGGTACAGAGTTGTATTTTAATACTCGAAGCTCCGCCGTCTCTCTGTGCGGCGTAGCACCAAGGACCCTTCTTTGTGCGCATAATGCGGCGAATAGGGTGTCCAGAGAGGTGACCCCGCAAAACGGAAAAACGACGCTCCAAACGTTTTCCTCTATGAAATGAAATATAACAGCAACTGCCGCTGCTGCAGGCATGCGCTCTCCGTGCTATTCCTTTCCATTTCTTCCCCCCCCCCTCCCCTCCTTCCCCTTTTCCCTTTTCGGACGAACGACACTGTGGGCCCCAAGACGGAGCGGCATCGTAAAATTGAGCAACGGTGTCGATATCTGGAAGCGCGGCGCCACGATTTACCCCCCCCCCCCCTCTCTACGTTTGTGTGTGTGTGTGTGTGTGTGTGTGTGTGTGTTTGCGATCGTTTGTGATGGTTGAAGGGTGGAGGTGGGGCGGTGGGATGGAGAAAATGGTTAAAAATCGCTAACCACCTCTTGTCACTTACCTTAATTCACATACCTCCGAGGTACACATGTGCACAACTTACATTCTCATACAGTACACGACCAGTTTCGGCTCAGCGACGTCGACTGCGTCTAATCTTCCCGCCCCACGTCATCCGCCCCTATATTGAGTGAATCGTTAATCAACGGACGCAGATAAAAGTGGAGCCCACGATAGTAATGTAGAATATGGCGGCGCCGGGTTTATTTGGGATTTGCCAGGGGCGGCACTCGGTAAGCCGCGGCGTCAGCTTTTATCGGCGCGGGGCCTGTCAACGTCAGAGCCGTGGTCGGCGCTGGGCCCCCGCGCACATAAAGTACGCAACGCACCCTCAGTCTGCCTCGAAAAAGCGAAAGTGCAAAGTCTATTTCTACCCCCGCGCCGCGAAGCAACAACAAAAACAGAGAACGGCAAACACGACCCCACGCATTCTGTTTGCCGACCGTGCGACAGCTTTCGCAGGTCCCACCGGGGGAGGACCGCCCCCCCCCCCTCCTCCGCACCACCGCACGTCCGCCCCCCACGCGATCAATAACTTGTGATCCCAAACGAAATATTTTTCAAGGGATTGAATGACGACGCACACTTCGTCGGCCACGGCCATCCGCTCACCGTCACTACTGTACAACTGACTGGGGCGATTTGGGACAAAGTATGAGAAAAAAAAAACCACTGCTGCTGCAGAATTCACCCCTCCCCCTCCTCTTCCCATAATATTCTATTCTGCCACCTCCCCCTGCGCCCCTTGCACCTCCCTTTCAGTCTTCATTATAGATCAAATGCGGCCCCAGCAACTTTTTAATTGCCACGAGCGCCCCGCCCCTCTGTCTCTGTCCCACTCTGCACAACACAGCGCTCTCACCTCGTCGCACTCACACGCAGGTGGACATAACTACTGCACTTTGCCGTATTGAGTGGTATTAATTGCCTTCTTCATTACCGCATCCAGTGAAGTGTATGTGTGTGTGTGTGTGTGTGTGTGTGTGTGAGTGTTCGGGGAGGGGATCACCCCGGATCACCCAAAACCCTATTGAAATATCAGAGCCAAAGATGAAAAAAAAAATGAACGAACAAATGATGAAGGGATGAACGATCGAGCGAAATGAATGAATGGAATGCTGTGAGGCGTTAGCGATGGCTCTTCCGGTCAGCGCTGGGCATTATCTAAGTACCTGAACAAAGAGCTACAACAGCCCTTGCCATTCCAACTCTCGAGCGCACTTCTAACGCAATCAGTCCACTCTATTTAACAAGGAAGCTCTCTTTCTGCTGGCACAAAGTGTATGCAGGATTGCAACAAAGTCTTGGCCAGGAGCTTTTGTGGTATTGTTATTGTATACGGGGCTTAAAAAAAAATAAGACAATGGATTGTTGAATGCGGGACCGAAGACAATGGTGCCGGCCAGCCCTGGCCAGCCCGGTATTGGTGCGGGCGGCCATTGTGTGTCCGACGCCTTTGCTCATAATCAGTCTCCAACTCGCCAAATTCTCCCCCGAGGCATCTACATATTTTTCCCTCACGATTTTCCAAAGGGTAGTATTTTGCGCGCGCCGCCGCCGCCTCTCCCCCCTGGGCCGACACACAATGCGCTGGCCGGCCAAACCCCAGCCAGCGAAAACCCGCCCTTCCTTCAAGATGACGTGTATCGAATCCGGGACGCGGACCGCGACGTGATTGCAGAGAGTGAGCAATCGGTCTCTCGCCTTCTGTGTCGCGTCGCGCGCGGCCGTCCGGAAACAATGGCGTGCTCCGAATGTCCTCTCTGCCTGGGAGCCGCCGCGCCGTTTACAAATCCCGTAGCGGACCCCCACCTCCGCGGGCCGGCCGCACTGGCGCCTTACGGGAGCGGAGGGTAGGCAACCCGACATTTATTCAGCCGCTCGTCCTTTTTGCGTCATTTTTGGACGGCCACTTTCGAGGACGTGTCTCGTGTCACCCCGGACGACACCGGCTGCCAAAAATATAGGAAAATATAAACCTTTCCTTCCCGGCTTCTCTTCGTCCCCGTCCGCCATGCTTCTTTCCTGCCGCGTCGTCTGCTTGTCGGATACGAAACCTGTCTGATGCGTTACAATGGATCAGGCTATACTTGAGGCTGCGTGTGATCCGTAACACTGACAATGGGGCGCCCCTGCAGCGACAGAGCCGTTTTTAGTTGAGATGGTGGGTGCTTCTTTGCCGTGGTGATGGCGGAGGCCCTGATGGTGTCCCAGCGGACCACAATGCCCCGGCATGATTGCCCTGGGCACCAACACATCGTTCGTCTCCCATACCTCGCGGTATTTTTGACTTATCGTCCGAAAATATCGTGTCCATACTCTTGTGACGTGTCCTCGCGGTTCACGGATGTGATTTTTTTTTCGGGTCCTTGCGACGAGGCCTTACCTCTCTCTCTCTCTCTCTCTCTCTCTCTCTCTCTCTCTCTCTCTCTCTCTCTCTCTCTCTCTCTCTCTCTCTCTCTCTCTCTCTCTCTCCCACATCCGGACGGCAAGAGGGAATTGATGATCCCGTTCACCATACTCCGCGCTTCAGAGGCCTTTTCGGTGTGAATGGACAGATCCGCTGTGCGCTCGCGGGGTAGCGACGTGATGGCCGTCTTTTATGTTGCCCCCCCCCCCCTCCTCTTCCTCTTCCCTTCTACTTCCTCTTCTTTTCCTTATATATATTTCGTCCCGGTCAAAAGAAGCGTTATAGTATGGCACGTTCAATCAACTCCACCGTAGCCACATTGACCATTGAACTGCTGGCCCTCTGAAGCAGAGCCCTTTGGACAACGTCTGAGGGGGGTGAGAGGGGGGATGAAGGAGGGGGAGGAGGGAGGGGGAGGAGCTGAAAGGGTTGCGAGTAATGCTGTCCGAACATCTAGCGCCGCGTCAAGCAGGCGATAGAAGCTGGTGGCGTCGGAATAAACCTGAGAGCACTCTCCGGTGAAGCCCGAAACGGAAATACTAGAAGTCGTGTTCGGAGCCCCGCATTCCCGGCATGATACACACGCGGTTTCTCATACTTCCCCAGTGTGTCTCTTCCTCATTCCGCCTTTTTAGTTACAGTATAACTTCCGTTTTGGGTCTCTTCCGGAGTACTGTATTGTACGACTGTCGCATGACATGCATGAGTAATACAAACGCCCCACAACGGCCTCGCCGCATTGAGGCCGCCGCGGTCCGGGTGTCCGGGGGCCTCAGGCCGCGCCGACGGCTTAGCGACCGTCCCCAAGGGCGTGGCCAAGCGTGGCCAAGGCGTGGCCAAGGCGTGGCCAAGGCGTGGCCGCCGGTCTATGCGCGCTGATTTCCTTTTCAGCCGACGGCACCAAATTGCCCCCGGCAAGGCGCGCACCCGCGCCCTCTGACGTCAGCGGAGAGTAGGAGGGGGAGGGGGGGGGCTATACCACCCCTCGCGGCCCCCAGCAGCAGCAGGCGGTGCGTTAGCCGCGCGCTGTCCGCCTGTCAGACACCAATTTAGCGCCGATGAATGGTTGCGCGGTACGCGGAGGCGGTACGGGGCCCGTCCACAAACACCCGTCTGATGTGCGATACGTCGCCTGCAGAGACCCCGCGCTCGAGAGCGAGGCTTGTAGAGCTCTCGGGGTGCTCTCGCGACCTGGTCGGCAACTAAATTTTAGTTGCACCAACGAAACTGTTAGTTGCTCCAAAAAAGAGGTTCGTTGCAGGCACTAAACTTACTGCTGCTTGCTCCTTCAGCGCGTCGGAGCTAAATTTAGTTTCCCCAACAAAATTTTAGTTCTCCGAACAAAAATTTACTGTTTGTCTGAAAATCAACTTAAAAATTAGCTGCGATCACTATCTTTTTTCTCCGTGCGACGTCCGGTAGCGTCCTACACTGCATCTGACGTTATGTACGAATTACGGCTTCATGTGGACCGAATTACGCTGCCAGACGATAAAACTCGGGGCTGAAGCGCTCTGTACTGTTTAGTATAGTATCCTCCCCCACTCTCCCCCGCTCTTCCCCTATCTGCAGGGTCGCGTCTTTAATCACGCGGGGCCCCTTTACTCGCACCTCCGGACGCGGGGAGAGGGGGGGGGGCATAAGTTGGCATCCTGTACGTATATTTCGCGGCACTGTATCCGCCTGGCGCGTCTTATCCTATTCGTCTCCTCTCGACCAATCAGGGACGACATCACGGTGACCCCGGCGCCCAATTTTGAACGCAGTCCCGGAGCAGAGGGGAGGGGAGGGGTTGCGGTGCGACCGGGCGTCCCAAACGCACCTGCGCGTCGAAATGAATGAGACCCGAGGGAAGGAGTTCATGGAGAGGGGGGGGGGGGAGTCAGCAGGCAGGCAGAGGGAGGGTTGTTCCGTAGGGGAGGGGATGCGCGTATCGTGGGGGTGTGGGGGTGCGGTGTGGGCAGGCTTCAGGTGTGTGTGTGTGTAGGGGGGGGGGGGGGGGATGCGTTATGGGTGAATGCAAACGATGACGAACCGGCCGGTTGGTCGGGTTTGTGGTATGAGAAATTGCCCATGAGGATGCGAGCACTGTCTGCGTCCTGGAAGGCAAGGCTTCGCGGTGCGGGCCGGGCTTCGTTTTGTTGTTGTTGTTTTGAACGGGTGTGTACCTGGCAGGGCGTGACATCTTCCGTGACATCACAAACTATTGTTATCTCTCGGGTGAAGGGGAGGGGGCGAGGGAGAAACAATAGGTCTCTCTCTCTCTCTCCCCCTCTCCCTCTCTGACTCGTTCTCTCTGAGAGAAAGAAGACAGAGAGAGGATACAGAGTGGCAAACATGGCGGCCAAGATGGAGGCAAAGAAGGTGGTGAAAAATAAAGCAGGTGGTCCACCAAAGTCCAGCGCGGGATGGAGTCCGCCCAAGGTTCCCCCTTCGTGTTCCCCTTCGTGTTCCCCATCGTGTTCCCCCTCGTGTTCCCCCTCGTGTTCCCCCTCGGGTTCCCCTGCCCCGCTCTCCCGGATCCCGCATTCATAGCTGTTTGTTCGACATTGTTCGCACACAATCAGATAACCTGGGCCCTTTTGTTCGGCGAGAGGCGTGTTCAAGTTTTCAGGGAGGAACAAGGAAAAATCGGCGTCCGCGTAAACCAGACCAGAGGCGGGCGGCGGCCGCCCGGACCAAAACGAGTTACTCTCTGTTCCGCGTGCCACCGATTTGACAAAAGAGTAAAGCTCCGCGCTTGACAGAAGGAGCGGAGACAGGCTCGGAGCTTTCTGGGTTGCGCCATTTTCCTTGTTGGGTCGAGTTCGACGGAATTTCGGTCAAACACCTGGTGGTCGGCTGGACCCAATTATTTGTGTGGACCGTACCTTTGGCCAGCGCGCCCTGAATGGAGCGGGATGAATCAAACACACCTTTGTGTCAAACATGTTACTGGCGCGCCTTTGTTTGTCATTCTGTTTGGGCAGCACTGACAATGCAGAGTCCGAAACCAGTTTGGCCTGCGGCCCATTACTACGCCTGACCTCAGCCTCAAATACATAATGTTCGGAATTTTCTGCCCAAACTGCGGCCGGGGTCTCGTGACTCGGGAGCAGGAATTTGATGAGAATTTGATCTGTTCTCTGGTATGCCAAACATGTTCTGAAGCTGTGGCTCCAACCTCCGGACCAATTTTCTCTTTCTCAAATTCCGCCCCATGTTGTACTACCTACCATTTCCCGGACGAGAAGGGTTCCCTCGCCGCTCCATCGAAATTGCTCGCCGTTTTCGTTTCTTTGTACTGCCCTCTCTCTCCCTCTCCGCGTCCATTTTGCCATGTAACGCCACACAAACCCTGAGGGTCGCGCGGTTTAATTACATGCCAAATGACTCCGTTGCACTCTCCCCCGTGTTCCGCCCCCTGCGCTCTTTCTCCCCCCCCCCCTCTCTCTCTCTCTCTCTCTCTCTCTCTCTCTCTCTCTCTCTCTCTCTCTCTCTCTCTCTCTCTCTCTCTCTCTCTCTCTCTCCTCCTCTCTCTCTCTCTCTCTCTCTCTCCCTCCCGCCGCCGGAGGGGTCGTGTCTGCGAATAGGCAGTCATGCTTTCCCATAATGGGCGCGCGGGTGGACGGCCGCCCGTCCGGCCGCGCGGCCTACATAATTTGATCAATTTCACTGCACGTCCCTCCGGCTAAAAATCACAGCATGTTATGTTGGCTGCCCTGCGGGCCCTGCGGGGAAGTCCCCGGGAAGTCCCCGGGAAGTCCCCGGGCGGCGGCCGACCGCTGCAGGCTTTCTGCTCCGCTCTGCCCGCTTTGATGTTGCAAACGGTTTCCATCAGATCCCGCGCCGCCACCCGCCCCTGCCATTGTCGTATAGGCAGGGCGAGACTCTATAACCACTATCTGGTGGAATCTGCTCACAGCAGAGCACCAGTGCCCCCGTGTCGCAGGGTTTGATCTCGCTCGCTCCAAAGTACCCATTGTCGCCGAGCGAGAGAGAGACGGACAGAGGGTGGGGGGGGGGGGAGGGGGGAGAAAGGGGGTGGTACTGCCAATACTGTCCGACACATCTGCAGCTGACACGCGGCAGCAGCCCGCTCCTGGGGGGTGGGTAGTGGTATATATCCTTTTGCAGCAAACTGTACACACACACACACACACACACACACACACACACACACACAAGCACACATGGCGACATGGCGCACCGTGTCGTAAACAATAACATTATACTGCCAGATAGGACTTTATACGCTACGCACCGCGGCCCGCGCGCCGTACCGGCGACACTAAAAGAGGAAAGGGGTGCAAACGCGTCGCTCCCAAAAGTCTTAAAAAAAAAAAATACAAGAAAATATATGGCGACGTTGTACAGTATATATATGTATGTATACCTTTACCTGGCCTTCTCATTTATTGCTCCGCGGGTCCCTCTAATATTGTCGATTTATGCCCCCTCTCCTCCCATCTCAACCTTTCCTTTGTTTTTTCTAGCACGACGCCGATGAGAAATTCGGGCGAACACTGGGTGCTTAGAACAACGTCTGCAAAGGTATAATCCACAGAGAAGTCCGCACTAAAGTTTGCAATCCATGCGAACCACTATACTAGTTAGAGCACGCTGGTTCTCGGTGTGTGTGTGTGTGTGTGTGTGTGTGTGTGTGTGTGTGTGTGTGTGTGTGTACAGAAGTAGCGGACGTATCGCACCGATCATGCGCCAACTCCTGTTGGCCGACCGACTAAATAAACGTTGCAACAAAACGAAAAAGTAATGAGCTGTTTTCAAGGCGATACCAAATAAGTCTCTCACCCTCTCTCTTTCTCTCTCTCTCTCTCTCTCTCTGTCTCTCGCTCCCTTTTTCTCCGTTCCGCACCGATTGACATTCGCATGGCAGCAGTGACGGCGGCCTAAAGTATATGCTTTCACAGTTCATCAACGCCGAGACGGGAAAATCATTAGCGGCTGTCCTGTCCGGTACGGTGGCTTTTGGAACGCGCCTCTCTCTCTCTCTCTCTCTCTCTCTCTCTCTCTCTCTCTCTCTCTCTCTCTCTCTCTCTCTCTCTCTCTCTCTCTCTCTCTCTCTCTTTCTCGCCTGCCTGTTTCTACGGACCATTACAGCCATGTTCGATAAACACGAATTCGTCCAGCTACTGCACGCCACACTGCCACACTACTAAGGGTGTCGCGGTGCCGACAGCTCACGACACTTCCGCGCGTAATTAGA
This sequence comes from Odontothrips loti, assembly GCA_038380765.1. Taxonomy (NCBI): domain Eukaryota; kingdom Metazoa; phylum Arthropoda; class Insecta; order Thysanoptera; family Thripidae; genus Odontothrips; species Odontothrips loti. Next base: position 8,044,527 of record CM076254.1, read on the forward strand.
GTTGCTTTCTGGAGGAAACTCCTCTGTGCTCCCCACACTGTAAAATTACACTTTAAAAAAATAAAAAAGTCACTCAGAGGAAAATGACAGGAAGACGGGGAACGGTGATGGTTATCGTGAAGTGAAAATTGGACATGAAGATTAGTTTTAGGCAGCGCGCCATCTTATTTGTAGTGCGTCCACCGAAAAAGAACTTGCAAGTATAAGACTTGCTTGAGACGGGTCGAACTCGTATCAAATGCTGACCTCGTGGGCCGGTCTGCAAGGGGCGAGGAGAGGAAGGAAAAGTCGAATGACTAATGGGTTATGAACGGTCTTCCAAGGTCGACGCGGGCACTACTACCAACGTGTCCAAAATAAGAAAACTGCATGTATCCATTTGATTACTCTCAGAGAGATACAGTAAAGAAATCCAAATGCAGTCCTGACGATTATTGTTGCTCGACTAGGATGAGGCACGTAAAAGATGCACGATGCATTCATTTCTCATATTTCCACGCGGAAAGAAATGGTGCATAATAATACCAGAAATGTTTACTCTTTCGTTTTCGTATTCCCGCCGGGGCCGTTTCCGTTTCCCGAATATGGGCGCGGCAACAAGCGTTTCCAATGTTTTCATATTTCCTCTCCGGGCGATAAAGCAAGCGACTATCGTGTCTCCGATCATGCGGGGTACAGGCGTCAAAGGTGTGGCCTAACGCACCGGAGCGACCATCACTCCTGCATTCAAATCGCCCGCCGCGCCCCGCGGGTACACGCCCAACAAAAAGGAAACAAAAACGAAACAGCTCCAAAATGCACAAAAAAAAAAATAAAAAAATCCCATTTTGCGAAGCAAAGAATCGCCAAAGTATTTTCGCACAAAGCGTTTTGATCGCAGTGGTGCAGGCCGTGAGGTCCCCGCTTCGCCTGCTCCGGCACACATATTTCTCATAGCGTCTGCTGCGCTGCCGCCGCCGAGCCACACAATCGATAGATCCAAGTGGGTCACAGCAGGCGGAGCTGATGCACCGGGCCGTGTGTGCATGTTTGATGCGCCCTCTGCAAGGGACAGGGCGGGTAAACAACAATAATAACGGCTTCGCCGCGGCCCCACGCCGCCGCCAGTCACTTGCACGCAGGATATTGCCAGGCCGGGACTAATCCCATTTTATGACAAAGGGGAAGATAAATAATCGGGATGAATCGATTATCATTGTCGATGACACGAGGGATCCCGCACACGTTTTTTTTCCTCCTCCTTTCCGCTCTCGTGTCGGGAATCGTGGCTGCGCGCGGACGCCGCCGCTAGCCTTCTTCGGCGTGTGCGGCTTAGGCCCGCCTGGACTTTCGACGGACGACGTTGATCGCGTTGGTCATGGGGCCACGCTGTCGGCGGTCAGGGTACTCACGACACCAGCTTTCCTTTCGACCGTTTTTCTCGAGTTTCGCGTCGCTTTTTCAGTGTAGATAAAAGTGCGCTAGTAAGATTCGGGGGGGACGAAACTATAACATATAAACCGCCCCGCCCCGTCCCGCCTTGCGCGCCGCCCAGCCCACGGGGGGGGGGGGGGGGGGCGTGGTGGGCGTGGGGCGCTCCGTGTAAACGGGGCACAATGGGCTCCTACTGCGAATGGGAGCAGGGGGTTCCAGGAGGGGCCCGCCGCCGACGCCCCTCCAGCCGAGGCTCCTGGAGGCTCCAGCGTCCCCGCAGGGTGTCCAGCACCGACTGTAATCCTACTTTGCTTCCACACACACACACACACATCACGTTGCTATCTCCCAAATCCCACTTACTATACTTTTTCGACGCAACCGACCCACTGTGTGTGTGTGTGTGTGCGTGTGTGCGTGTGTGCGTGTCCTCTCCATGTGAGGCCCTGATAATAAAGGGATTAAATGTAAATACGTCACATCGGGTACAGGGAATCACAGAGTAGTACGGTATCAGTGGGAGCGAAGGAGAGGGGAGACAGCAAGAGTTGGAGAGAGAGAGAGAGAGAGAGAGAGAGAGAGAGAGAGAGAGAGAGGGGGGAGGGAGGGGGCGGTTCATCTGCAACTCACGTCTCCCGGCCGATGTCCGCAGTGACCACGCTTCGTGTTCCATGTCGCGGTAGGGGTGGGTGCGGGGTGCGGAGGGCTCGGATCGTGTTACTTTTGTATCGGGCCCTGAAATCTCCGATTCCAACTTGCTATTCCGGTCCAAATACTGCATTGAATACGACGTGTGGGCATCGGACTCTACGCCACGCCACGCCACGCCGCCCGTTCCGTCCGCCTGAACTCGATTTCCCATTCGATTCATCGATGCGAGAGCCTTTTGACGGCCCCCGCACGCTGTGAGCACGCACGCGTGCGTGCTGTCCGCGAGAGCCCAGCACTCCACCGTCAACCTCCCAGACCTAACTGAAAGGGGTACCAACACTAATGCTACCAAAGTCCATGCCTGCGCAGAGCGCGTCACCGAACGCATGTTCAATTCCCAGGGCCGACACACACACACACACACACACACACACACACACACACACACACACACACACACACATGACATGCACACACGCGCGTCACATATGTGAGCGCTCCACACATGGCAGAGCTGGCGATGAGGAAAAAACTCGAGAGAAATAATAACGCTCGCCGCTCCCGCTCTCATGAGCGAATAAATGAGTCTGAGTCAGTGTGTGTGTGTGTGTGTGTGTGTGTGCCAACTTGTTCCCGCTCAGCAGGCCGTCTCTCACCGGTGCACTCCTTTGACTCGCCCTTCACGAGGCTACTACTATCAATGGCCGGGTGGGTCGCGGTGTTGGTCCTTTGAGGACCCTCGTCGCCGGGGAGGGAGGACCTCGTCGTCGACGTCCTGAGACCTCGCCGTCGTACTACCGAGGACGCCCTGGGGAGCTGCTCGCCGTCCTCTGGGCGGACGCGGCCGCGATTTCCTCACCTCGGCTTGACACGTAATGAATGACCACTGGGGGTGAGGGAGCGGGCGCAGCCATTGTCAGCTCAGGAAGCGGGCCGGCGGCGAGGTGTCACCACGGGCGTCAACGCGAGTCACCACGATTCACCACGAGTGACCATGGGCGTCACCGCGAGTCACCACGAATCACCACGAGTCACCACGAGTCACCACGACTCACCACGACTCACCACGAGTGACCATGGGCGTCACCGCGAGTCACCACGAATCACCACGAGTCACCACGAGTCACCACGAATCACCACGAGTCACCATGCGGGTGCTGCTGCGGTGTCGCGCAGGGTCAGTCCAGCGCGGGGACATGTCACATTTGCGGGCCGCGGCCGCTCGCGGGGGAATCGAATGAAGTGACCCGTCCGTCCGGCGCACATCCCCACGCAGCGGGTGTTATTCGTGCAGCAATCAGTAGGGCTCTCCTGGGAAGCCCGGGGCGGAAGTACGAAGCCGTAGCGATGAAGAGGAACGCCGAAGAAAGGATGAGAAATCGCGTCATCTTCACCGAAAAGCGCGTGATATTTCGCCTTTTTCTCATCTTCCCCATTGCGTTCTTCTTCTTCGTTACGACTTCTTCCTCTTCCGTTTTGGGCCCCGTCCATGTCTTTGGAATGTTCTGTTACAGCGGGACCTTACGTCGCCGACGGCGACCTGGGGCACATGACGGGGCGCGTGGTCGTCCGGGTCCTCCAGGGGGCGGTCTGGTTGTGCAACCCCCCGCCCTGCCGCGCCCTGCCGCGCCCTGCAGCACAACGACCGCAGCATGCCGACCAACCACAGCGCTCCGTCACGCCGACTGTCCACGTGATGGTGCCAGGAGCAGAGCCGGCCGCGTCCCGAAATGCCCCCATCTCTCTTTGTCTCGCCGATCGTCCGAAACAGGAGATACGGAAGACTATTTTCGGCTGCTATTCGGACGCATACGGTCACCACTCGCGCCAACGGGCCGGTGGCGACACTCGACGCGACCGGCACTTGACATGCGCGGGCGGTACCCGGCGTGGTGGCCCTGCACTTGACGCCGTGCCGGGAGGGGAGGGGGGAGGGGGCCGTTGTGCGGAAGTGCCGGCGGGCGGGATTTGCCGCAAGAAAGCGCCGGCGCGCGGCCGCGGACACGCGCCCGGCACGTGCACGGCAGCACGGCCACGGAGGCCTGAAATAGATAAGGATGCCCGCGGCAAGCCGCCCCGCCCACCCCGCCGCCACCAACGGCGTCGCCTTCCAGACACGCGCCCTCCTGAACCAGAATACCATAAGAGACTATGAGCCCCTTGCAAAATGTGGAGCACCATTCATTCATTCATTCGCAAAATTGTTCATTCATTCGGCCGTTCATTCAATCATTCATTCATTCGTGCATTCATTCATTCAACCATCCATTCATCCATTCATTCATTCCCTCGGGACGGTGCATACCGGCACGGCGCCGTCGGCCTCGCCTGTCCGCCACTCACTCGCTGCGCCCCGCGCCGCCCCCTCCGACGCACCCTCTCTTTTCGATACATATCGACATGGCGCGCCGCCTGTCTCTTAACTGGAAGCGCCCTGCGGTAATAATAGTGTGACCCCGGGGCCGGCCGCGGATTATTTTCGCCCGTCCTGATGTCTCGTAAGATCGGCAAGGCTCCGGCGGTTGTGACGTCACCGGTCGCGGTCGGGTGGCGCGTCGGTTGTTGTTCGAAAAGGTTAACTTTATTCTCGGATCCGCACGGACGGGCGCGGAATGCTTTGGAGCCCCCCCCCCCTCTCTCTCTCTCTCTCTGTCTCTCTGTCTCTCTCTCTCTCTCTCTCTCTCTCTCTCTCTCTCTCTCTCTCTCTCTCTCTCTCTCTGTCCCTCTCTCTCACTTGTGCCGCACAGGCCGCGGGGTTTAGTTGTGCGCAGAAGCCTGCCATTTGCGCATGCGCATGACCCTGTTTAGTACCATTGTTTCCGCTATAGAGCGCGCCCTGTTCGAGACAAAGACGACGCCGGGTTCGAGAGCGCTTCCCTTCTCGTCGCGAGGAAAAAGCTCCGTCGGCCAGAGAACTAAGCGGCAGCAGGGGCTGCTGCTGCTGCACAACCACCGCTGCCGCCGCAGCCACTGCAGCTGCTACTGCTGCCGCCATAGGCACTCTGTAAACTTTTAAAGAGCCCGCGCCTGCAGGAAACGCCTTTGGTTCCCCCGAACAAGGGTCGGCGGCGCGGCGGCTATGCAAGGCGCGCGGCGGCAGCGATGCGGCAACTCGAGAGTTTTTACGCTGATTTTCTTCTCTCATCCCCCTCTTCCTCTCGCCCACATCCTTGTCTTATCTCTCTCTCTCTCACACTCTGCCCTGGTCAGGTCGAAATATACAGGCAACGAAGGCCCACTGCGATATAGGCCTTCTTCTTGTCTAGGCGAAAAGTCCAACAACAACTGCAGTAAACAGGACCGGTGGAAATGCGCACGGCACAAGTCCTGCAAAGCTTGTTGCGGGATCTGCATACGTTTATCTCGAAGATACCCTGAAGAACCTCTCCGAACGGTTCACATGATGCGAATATATTTGGATAGTGCGCGGGCAGCAGCGGATGACAAATTCATAGCGCAGCGCCAAAGTAAGGGGGCTTTGCGGTCTCTCTCTCTCTCTCTCTCTCTCTCTCTCTCTCTCTCTCTCTCTCTCTCTCTCTCTCTCTCTCTCTCTCTCTCTCTCTCTCTCTCTCTCTCTCTCTCTCTCTCTCTCTCTCTCTCTCTCTCTCTCTCTCTCTCTCTCTCGCTCCCTCTCCTCCCTTACGCAATAATTATTTTTCTTGTCCTCTCGCTGCCCCCTCCCGCCGCTAATCCATGCCATTTACCGAGGACAGGACGCGCAGTGCGCCGCTGTAGCCCGCGGGCCCCGGGGGGATGGATGGGCCGGGGGCGTGGCCGCCGAGGCCGCCGCCGCCGAGTGCGCGCAGATGGGCAGATAGCGTCCCGCCCCGCCCTGGAAAAGATTGGCGCATCCTGGTGGCCCAATGTCAGCGAAAAGCGCCGAACGAAATTATCTGGGGGAAAAAAAAACTACACCTGGGAGAGGATTTGCTGGATTTGGAACGAGAGCAGCTATCAATTTGCTGGCAGCGATCAATGGATTTGAGCAAGACAGACAGCACTATACTTAGCACCACCTGTCACCGTCTCTCTCGCTCTCTCTCTCTCTCTCTCTCTCTCTCTCTCTCTCTCTCTCTCTCTCTCTCTCTCTCTCTCTCTCTCTCTCTCTCTCTCTCTCTCTCTCTCTCTCTCTCTCTCTTACTCTCCCTAGGACCCCCGTGGAGCACTGCCGCCTCGTCAGTACCATACGCGTGTATGACGCAGCGGCTGGTCACCATGGCGACGGCGGCGACGGCCAGGTACCGGAGCGGGGTCTGCGTCGGCCAGAGGGGTGGGCGGGCAGGAAGAAGTAAGTTTAGTCAGGAAACCGGGGGAGAGAGAGGGAAAGACATTGTGTCTGTGTGTGTGTGAGAGAGAGAGAGAGAGAGAGAGGGGGGGGGGGGGGGCGAAGGTAAGAGTCAACGGAACGGAAGGCTGAAGGGAGGGTTTCCGTCGGTGACGACCCACGACGAGGACGGACGGAGGATTTGGCACGTCCCTGACGTCCGCCCGAGCTGGCAGCAGCAGGAGCAGCAGGGGGTAGTGCCGGGCAGACGGGGCTGGCAGGCGGCGAGGGTGGGGAGCATGTCGTCAACTCAGCAACAAGGGCAGACTAGGGGCTTAACTAACCCGCTCAGTAAAGACCATCACGACTGCGCAGGGCCGTGATGGTGGCCATCATGACCATGGCCGGCGCACCACGGCCGGTGCGGCATGGTCATTATATCGCCGGCCAAGGACGTCGCCCCGTCACGACGCGGGCAAGGAACGTTTCGGCGGCGCGCGCTGGTTTTCGGGCCGCCGGCGGCGCCGTTTCGGCCGGTTTTGTGACACTATCGTGTGCACCGTGGCGGCACGGCGGGCACGGACACGTCGCGGACACGCCGCGGACACGCGCATGCCACGACGGCTGCGGCCCACAGCCGTGTGACACGGTGCAGCCTACCTTTTCAGCCGGGCTGAACGAGCAGGTGACAGCGTTATTTTTACCCCGGCCAACAACATGCACACACCTACACAGGTGCATGGTTCGCCACGGAGAGAACCCAGCCAACCTCTGCGACAGCTGGTCAAACCGTCCAACCGCACACACCGACCGTCACACCACTGCGCGTGTGTTTCATAAGACGAATATACCACCTATTTCACGTCGTGGAAAATTTTTCATTATTGCTCGGTTCGCCATATGTGCGCGCGCCGTGGCCGCAGGCCCCTGCCGCCCCCGCCGCCCCCGCGGCAGGCCCCGCGCCGACACACGGAGCGACGTGTCAGCTCGGGGGAGGTATTGCTTTACAGAGTCGTGGGAGACATGAGCCCCCGGGGGCCACAAGGGGCGCAGAAGGGCCGAGGGGGAGGGGAGGGGGCGTGCCGACGGCCCGCTGCTGACACGGCCGCGCCCCGAGGCCACCACCGGAGAGGAGGCCGGCGGGGTACTCGGAGAGCGACGCGACCAGACCACGTCCCGCAGAAACTGTTTGACACGGCGGACAGCGGCGTCCCTGACGGGGGTCCACCTGGGGCCGGCCACCGCCGGCCGCGCCAACGTTGACGGGGGTTGTGTCTGGCCAGCCGACCCCCGCCCGCCGGCGGCACTGTGCCACTCTGTGCCGGCGGGGGCGGCCGGGGTCGCATTACGCCGGCGCCCCGTCCGTCGGCCCTCGCGTTACGCCGGGGCTGCGGGGGCTCCGAGATGGGTGGGTGACCACTGCCGAGCCGGGTCCAGCCGGGCGGGCTTTTCTTTTATGATGGCTCGTTCCGGTCCGAGAGGAGGAGGGTTGCAAGACGAGATGCCCGCGGCAGGGTGAGCACCGCCAGCACCGCTCCCCCCGCTCCCTCCGACTGCCGTTCGCGTTTTTCTCGACCTTCGGGGTCGTTGAGCAGCAGACTGTAGTAGTAGTCGTATCGCAGTACAACGTGTCTGTGACGTCATGCACAGTTATTCTCTCATTGTGCACGAGACCTGCGTACTGTGTGTGTGTGTGTGTGTGTGTTTGTGTGTGTGTTTGAGATGGCCACGGAGCCGCAGGGGGGGGGGGGGGGTGGGGTTGTAATTTCATTTTCCCCCCCGTGCAGCAGCAGCACCGTCGCCATACGGGCATTCTGCACTACCTGCGGCACGAATTGCAAAGTTGACGACCCTGTCTCTGATTTCAGCGTCCATATTTTTCATCCCGCACAGTACTGCCGGCGGCGTCCCGGCCGCGCCTGTCAAGCCCACTCTGCGGCCCCCATTTGGCAACCGCCTTGCGGCCGGACAAAGGCGTCCTGTGTGTTCGGCGCGGACGTCGAGGGCCGCCGCCAACAACCGGCCGGCACAGACGGCGACGGCGGCGTCCTCTACGACGTCGTGGCTCTCCAAATCGATCCTTGACGGGGGCCTCGGACGGCCTCCGCGCCGCCGTCTGCTAGTATACTTCCCGCTCCGCTTTGGCTCCGCCTCGGCTCCGCTGGCAAGCAGCACTCGGCGGCGTCCACTTGCCGGACGTATTGTTTCGCGTCGTGCACAGCGCATACCTTGGGGGAGGAGAGCGGGGCGGGGCGGGGCGGGAAGGGCCGCGGCCGACACGTCCACCGACGCCTGCCTGCTGCGTATCCGTAATTAGGGATTCGTTTGCCTCCCCCCGGAGAGCTCGGCTCGGCGCGGCGCTGTGCTCTTACCGCCGCCATGACTTGCGCGACCACGTCCACGTCCAGGGCGGGCATGCGGCCGCATCATTCAGGAGGCGAGGCGAGAGGGCCCTCCTAAAACGCTGCTGCTGCCGCCGCCGCCGCCGCCGCTTTTTGAATCGTTGAATGAAACACAAAGTGAAGTCCGGTCCACAAGAAGAAGTCCGTCCGACCACCACAAGACGCGACCACGCCGTGCTGGGCCCTGCAGCCGGGTCGGGCCGGGCCACGCCGGGCCAGATGGCAGGCACCTCCGACTTTTCACACAATTAGGGGGTGCTTGTGAACGCGCCCACAGCCGGGCTCTCCGTCCGCCAGATGCATTAGTGTATGACAGATTTCTCTGTACGCTGACGACGGCACGGCGACCGGCTAGGCAACACAACGTTCGGCGTTGTCGGGGGAGGCGGAGGGCCGGCGGGGCGACCGAGTGTGTTATCTCGGCAAACAACGCACTGTACTACTCAACCCCCGGGCCGGCCGTGTGGACCAGCGGACCACTACACCACTGTGTGTGTGTGTGTGTGTGTGTGTGTGTGTGTGTGTGTGTGTTCCTCTCACGACGCGACGCTCTCGGAGGAGACCGAGGCGAGCGACTGGCAGCAATATATATGTATTGTACACTAAACTCCCGCGCGCTCGAATATACATCTCCCTCGGCGACGTCGGCCGTTCCGACATAACAATGGCGTGTGCAGTTGTATGATAATGAAATGAGCGAATCCATCAAGAAAACCGGGGAAATATCGGCTCCGTGGGCGATGCCAAGCGGTGCCCCTCCCCCCCTCCTCCTCCTCCCATCATAGAGCCGCCAGGAGCCGCAGGCCGCAGGGAGCCTCAGGGGAGCCGTAGGGGAGCGGGAAGGGGGAGGAGGAGGAGGAGGAGGAGGGAAGACCTCGTGGAAGACCTCGCAGAAGGCGCGGGCGGCCGCTTCGCTTCGCGGTGCAGTTTTCGCCGTTTTGGTGGACGGGCAACCAAGATGGCATGCCGCCTTTATTCGGCCTTTGGGGTTCCGGTCTTTGGGTCCGGCCCTTTGGGGGTCCGGCCCTTTGGGGGTCCGGCCCTTTGGGGGTCCGGCCCTTTGGGGGTCCGGCCTCTGGGCCCGCTGGAGGGCGCCTGCCCGGAATCGCGAAAACAGAAATCGTCGCGGCCTCGCCTTAACTGACTCACACCAAATAAACGTTCCGGGAAATAAACTATTGTACTTTTTTTTAGGCCCGCCACTTCGATTATCATTCCCGGGCTATAAGAGAGCCGGAGCGACACGGGACGACACGGCGCGACACGGGGCGACACGGGGCGCACCGTGATGGAGATACGCTCACTTTATGGCTGTCCTTGTTTCGTGTCCGTCGCAGTGTTGGCATTCCTGGGCCGACGCGACGCGCTCCGCTTCAGCCCTCTCTCTCTCTCTGTCTCTGTCTCTCCACGCAAGCAGCGAGCGCGCGGCGTGTCTCTTTACGATGTTTTTGTGACGTGTCTTGACGACGTTCAGATTCGGGGAAATGCGCTGTCTTGCCGCGCCCGCGCCCGCCTTCCGCCGCCCGCCATTTTGAGAGAAATATACTACTACTATAGTTGCTCTCCACCAACCAAACGGCCCGCCAGAAGTACTGCGGCCATAGCGCCGCCGGCTAGGCGGACTGTGTTTATGTTCTCGCAGCCAGTGCAATATCAGATTTCCCGGATAACAAAGTTGCCCCCACCCCTCCTCCCGCACCTTGGCTCCGTCTCTCAAAGTGTGAACACAAACCCAGACAGTCCCGGGCACATTTCGCTGGCGTCCCTCGAGCGGCCGCGTCCGCCCGCGGAGGCCGCCCTCCACTAACGTGGCCTCCTCTGCCTCCTCCAGCCCAGCACCGCTTGGACAGACCCGGGAAAGGGTGCTCCGACTGAGAATAGAGTACTCCGCGTTTTAAAAGTCGTTCTTCCTTCCGGCCAAATCCAATAGCTTGAATACGTGCCCTGTGGATCCCAACGACAACCAACTGCCGGCAGCAGCAGCAGCAGCAGCGGGTGCTAAACAGGCTGGTCGCGAGAATTCGCGTTGCGAAACTACACACGCGGCAGTCGCGCTAAACACGGAGGCAGCCCGGCAGCCCGGCTACCGGCAACCGGCTAACCGTTCGAAACTGGTCTCCTAGTCAGGACTAGACTGTCGAAATAGGGTATTCCGGATTAGAGCTGACGGAACGAAAAGAATCACACGCCGCGTTAACAAAGAGTTCGATCGGTGCGCGCCGGCCGTTGGGATCCGAGGGGTTGGTCCAAACATACCACCACCGAAACAAAAAATTTTTTTTTGTCAAAATTTGACAAATTGGTATCCAGGATATTTATTTTTGGCTGTCATTGGGAAAGCAAAAGGATAGGGATAGGAAGACTGCAGACCCCCTCTCATAGGCGCCCACAGCCGGGAACGGTTGTACCGGATACCTTAGGTAACGAGTAGCGGGCCTTCGGGGTGCTCTCTCATAAGCACCTCTAGAAGCCCTCAACCGGGGATTGAACCTCCGACAACCGCACAGAATGTTGCGCATCAAACCACGCGGCTATCAGAGGGGGATACTGTGGCCAGGGATACAACGGTCTTTAGATGACACCACACAGCGAGGAAGAAGAACGTGAAGTCCGAGATCTACGAAAAAAATACCTCGACTCTCGCCGGGCGTCGAACCCCGACCTCCGTGTCCGACTGGAACGCAGCGTCCCTAACCACACGGCTACCAGAGGAATATACTATGACCGGGGATAAAATGGCGTTTAGATGACACCACACAGCGAGGAGAAAGAACGTGGAGTCCGAAATCTACGAAAAAAAGCCACGATTGTCGCCGGGTGTCGAACCCCGACCCCTGAGTCCGACTGGGACGCAGCGCCCTTGACCACACGGCTACCAGAGAGGTATACGTAAGTGTTGTCCCAGACCCGACATGGTACCAGCGTAGCTATTGCAGGGGACTTTGAGATTTAAGCGACATGTGCAGTCCAATGAGTCGGCGCCCCCTCCCCTCCCCCCCCCATCTCCCCTCCCTCCGATCCCGTCCCCGAGCGCGCTGAACTTGGCGGGAGTCTTTTGAGACCCCCTCGGTCAAACTCACAGCAGAGGCCGCGCCGTGCCGCTGGTCCTCGCTGAGCATGTGTGTGTGTGTGTGTGTGTGTGTGTGTGTGTGTGTGTGGTGTTTTGAAGTGGCCGGGGGAGGAGGGGGGGGGAGGCATGGCCGCTGCAGCCATGATGGAGGCGGGGGCGTCGTCAGACCCCCGATGCCATGAAGGGCCCCCATCCGGCCAATGGCGAGGCGGACCCAAGCCAAACAGACTCATTGAGTGGAGACTCCATATCCCGGAGTGAGGCCATCGGGAATATCTGGAAGCCCTAGATAGTCTCTGGAAGGCGGAATGCGTTTGCAGCAGCCGCGTTCATTTTCGCGCGTCGGCTCCTTTACTGGACGAAGGCCTACATGTACGAGGTCCGCAAGGAATAAGGGGAGGGAGAAATGTCCTGCATGAATGAATCATCCGTGCGGCCTCGGAGCAGCAGCAGCAGCAGCAGCAGCAGCAGCAGCAGCAGCAGCAGCAGCAGCCGGCGGAGGGGTGCCGTGTAATAGACCAGGGGAGAAATCAAAAATATTTGGTATTCTCGGCCGTGACACGTCGCGGCCGCTGTTCATTTTCCCAGGACGTGGTCTGGATACGGAACGCTCTGCCATATCCACTGGCCGCTCGGCCGCTTCCCCCTTCTACCACAGCCCCCGAGGGGGTGGGGGTGGGGGAGGGGAGGGGGGGGGGGCTGTGACCGTCTCTGACCACCTCTCGTCCGGACGGCGGCGGGGGCAAAAAGAGAGGAGAAGAGCCACCGGGTGACCACCGGTGACCGCTCGTCCGGCAAACAAGAGAACGCGCCCCCTTTGCGCATGCTTTTGGCATCCATCCGCATTTTAGAAACAAAAACCGCACAAAAGCGCGCTTTTTCTTGACGCACAAGAAAATTAGACGCGGCCAAAAAAAAAAAAATTAAATTTGGATTCTGAACGCGTGGCGCACTCGGCAATAATGTGAACATAATGGCGGCAGAGGGCGCTTCTCATTCCCCGCATATAGCGTCATCTGCACACCCTTGCGTCGTATGAATGCGCCGAGAATGATGATCACTGGTACTGATGGTGCCTCCCGGGACGCCTGACACAAACCTGGACACTACCGCATGCCCTCTTTTTTCTTTTTTTTTTCTAAAAAAAAAAAGAAGAAGAAAATTCCCCCCACTGCAACAGCCAACAACAACAACTGCGCTCTGTGGCGTGACGTACTATTATTACAGAGCAGCAACAACATAGCGGCAGCAGCAGCAGCAGCAGCCGGCGAAGTGATGAAGGTTTGTTATGTTCCCCGGCGAAATGAAATTTGTCTTATATTCTTCTCTTCTTGATAGGCAACAGAAACAGGAAGGGGCGGGAGGAGGAGAAGGGGGTGGGGGTGGCAGCGCGGTGGTGACTCCGCCATGCCTGCCGACGGCCGGAAACGTTTTCATTTTTCTCTTTTTTTTTTTTCATTTCTGCGCGTTATACAGAAGCGCGTGGACTTGGCGTCGTGGACTTGTGGCGGGGCACACGCGTGCTGCTCGCGGGCGACGGCGAGCGAGAGGCATGTGATATCGTCCTTAATTAGCTCCGTCAAACTTGTTAGCGGCAGCCCGCGTCAGCCCGCGCCAGCTCCAGCTGTGAACGGCCTGCTGCGCGCCGAAGTTTCTTTTCTTCCCTCCCGCCGCGTTCTTATTTTTCTTCTTCTTCTTCTTCTCTCTCTCTCTCTCTCTCTCTCTCTCTCTCTCTCTCTCTCTCTCTCTCTCTCTCTCTCTCTCTCTCTCTCTCTCTCTCTCTCTCTCTCTCTCTCTCTCTCTCTCGTAACTTTTCTGGTTTCCCGCATAGCTTGTTTCCTATACATTATTAGTAATTTTCGTCGCTTGAGAATGCCATTGCGTGCGGATATGTCTTGCGCCGGCGGCGACGTTTCGAGGCTATCGGAACTAAAAGTGGAAACGGTTTCGATTGCGCTCGCAGCGAAAGACAGGTTCTACAGTAAAAATACTTGCCCCAGAAAATCCGGGACGTAGTACCCTGTCAAAACATTTTTATTTTACGACAACTTGCTGATAACAGGCCTTCAAACTTTAGTGAGTTGGAAATTTTCCACATCCAGTTGGATGTATCAGCGCTGTTCAGTTTTCAACTCTCGCGTGTGTGTACTTTAAAGTGTGGTCCGTAAATCTCCTTATGTATTTGCAATTGGTTTCGGCGAGCTGGTTGCTACCGCGAACGCGTCATGGCCCGCGAGACGGAGAGCGGCAAAAATATATAATTTAAATAAATCCTGGCGACTTGGCAGTGGTGTGGTGGCAGGGGGCGCGGGGCCCTTTGTGAAATATCCGACAGGGGATGATCCGTGAGGGGGTTTACCGCGCGCGTCCGTCAGGCAGAGATTAAGTTAGAAGGGAGGGGGGCATCCATCCGGCAGAGAGAGAGAGAGAGAGAGAGAGAGAGAGAGAGGGGATGGGGTTGAGGGCGGCCGCCGGGCGGAGATCGGCCCGGCTGGCCGCGGGACTTCGAGGGGGGCGTGGCCGTGCAGGGTTGGCATTTTAATGAGACAAAATGCCACCGCGTTTTCAGAATGACGGCGCCATTCGGGGTCGTCCATAAAGGATGTCCGGGTTTTTAGGGGGAGGGGGGTCCTACAAACCGGACATGGGTGGACGTGAGGGGGGAGGGGGTCGTACTAAAATGGACGTCCACGTCAATACCGCCAAAATGATGCTATTTCTCCGGAATCACGAAGCATCCAACCCAGTGCGTCTCCCAGATGCTGAAGTATCTTTGAAAATGCACACAGCCACTCTGAACACGCTCTCTTTCGGAAAATTAACCCCATTTATAAGCTAGAAACTAAATATTTACACATATGGCACTTTTTGAAAACCGGACGTCCAGGGGGGTGGGGGTTCTCTAAAACCGGACATGGGTGGATGTGAGGGGGGGGGGGTGAAAATATGCCTGAAAATACCCGGACATCCTTTGTGGACGCCCCCTTCTCTGCCGCGCGCGGGTCGCCCACGAGTAACACGTCTCGTGTTTTTCCCTTGCGCCGGGATTGGGAGTGCAAGAGAGATAGACACACGCGCGGCGTTTCCGGACTCCCCTTTCCGGATTTGTGCGCCTAGGGCGTCATGCGGCAGACATGTCAGGCGAAACGGTGCTGAAATTATACAGAGCCAGGCCCCGAGAGCACGCGTGCAGCCCGCCGTGGGGCCGCGGGGGCCCGGGGGCGGGGGCCCGGGGGCGGGGGCCCGGGGGCGTGGCCGGGGCGGTGCGCCAACCCCCCGGTTTATGACACTCTTACTGCGCCCGATCGCAGATCGAGACACGACGGCAGCGCGGCCCAAGTTTATCCGCGGAGATGAAATTCCTGTCGAATTGCTATGCAGAGTTGATGTTGTACAGTGGAAGAAAGAATGCCGCGCTGCCAGTCATTCCGTGTCCCGAAGCGGCCGCCGTGCGGGACACCACGGAGAAAACAGATTAGTGCTAATTTTTAAGTTGATTTGAAGACAGACAGCAATTTTTCTGTTTGGAGAAGTAAAATTTTGTTGGGGGAACTAAATTTAAGTTGCACCAACGAAACTTCAGTTGCTCCAACAAAGAGGTTTGCTGAAGGAGCAAAAATCAGAAAAAAAAATTGTTTAATGCCCGCAACGAACCGTGTAGTGCAACTAAAATTTAGTACCCCAACAACATTTTAGTTCTCCGAACAAAACATTACTGCTTGTCTGAAAATCAGCTTAAAAATTAGTTGCGACATCCAATTTTTTTTTTGTCGGTGCCGGTGCCGCCGCTACCCCGTGTAGGTAGGCCCGCCCGCCGCACGGCAGAGCGCCTACCCGCCAGACCCAGCATCCGTCCCGCTCTGGACAAGGAAACTTGACTCTGCTCCTGTTGCTGATTCAGCCGGGCAGCGCGGCGGTCGTCCTCCAGACGAGCCTAGTTCGCCTTCCGTCCGCGCCGAGCGCTGCGATATGACCAGTGATGACCAGTGACCGTCTCTCTCGCACCCACTGCCACCATGCCACGACGAGATGCTCCACGGCCCGATCTAGGACTACCACTAGAGAGGGGTCCACTCTCCGGGTTGCACAATGGAGCTGTCCCCCTAATTGGATATAACTCTTGGTGATCCGTCTCATAAATATTATAATGCCCTGCTGGCCAGCGCGAGTAATTTATATTTTCGGTTGGGGCCCATGGTCGCCGGCCCTGCGCCGCGTTCTGCGTTTTCGCCGCCGCCGCCGACAGCACCACGCCGCTCGCTACCTCTCTTATCATTTCCGTCGCTCACCGCGCGCCGTAATTTGGGGGACGTCCCTGCCAACTACTTTGCGTCGAAACTCTTTTTTTTTTTTTTTTTTTTTAGTAAATGACACCCTGCGTGTCTGGCTACCCCTCACATTTACGTGCTTTATTTTTTCCCCGCTTATCTTTTCATTTTTTATTTTTTTTTTCCGCCGAGCCTATTGCAGGCGTGTTGGGAACCACGACAAGCCCAGCCCGGCCAGGCCAGGCGTATGGCGGCAGCTGCCGCTCTGTCCTCAGCAGCGACACACGAAGGACGGATAAATAAGCTGCTTCTGGAACCTGTCCGGGACGTTATACGAGAGCGAATCCAGAAAGGATTGTAATCAATAAGTGTGTGTTGTGTGTGTGTGTGTGTGTGTCATTTTGAAATGCCTACGGCTGCCAAGCGCAGCAGACGCCGTTCGCGCGCCATTGACGCAGCCAAGTCATGCGATTGCACGAGTCCGTGCGGTGAGCGCTGAATGGCAATGGGGGCTCTCGCCGGAGGAAATGGTGAAAAAGTGCGCGCCTCTTTGTTTGGTCCTCGGCTGCGGTTTCTCAAAATGTTGTTCCCTCCGACGCCGCCGCGGCGTTGTCTTCTTGTTTCATTTTATATTTCATGTTCGCCTTCATTTTACCCGCTCATCTCTCTCCCCCCTCTCTTCCCACATGCAACTATCATTCCTCTTTCTCTAGCACCGCCACCGCCGCGCCGTCATCACGATTTGAAATTGTCTTCTCTGCGGTGTTTTGTGATTACACTCCCCCTGATGGTCTTCCTCAGCTGGTGAGCCCTTCCTGTGTAATGAGCACTGCCGTGCACAATTTACTTGCATCACACGCCGCCGGCTGAGCGGTGGCGAAACCGCAGACGGATTCCAGTCATAGAAGGCCAGGAGACATTATGCTAGCGAAGCTGAAGCCCCGCATGGCGGCTGCACGGCGGCGGTGCAGCGAGACGAGAGCGCCGTCCGGGAGCTAGCCGGGGGCCGGGGGCCGGGGGCCGGGGGCCGGGGAGGCGGCCACCGTCCGCCATGCTTACCCAGGTCCAAGCCTTTCAAGCTGCTGACATATCAGCCTCGCGCTTCAGCTTGAAGCCTTCGGCGGTGACCTCCTTGCGGTCTCCTCCCGGTTCAGCCAGAGCTCTCGGTTGTCCACTGCGGCGATATTCTCACCCTCGCCGATCAACACATTTTTCCCCGTCCAGGTCTACATAAAATACGCAACGGGTCGTCACACGAACACACACACACACACACACACAACCAAAAAAGGGGCGTAAAAAAGTTTTATAGTAGCCGAGCGCATTGTCTGATCTCTCACATATATATATATATATATATATATATATATATATATATATATATATATATATATATATATATAGTCAGGACCAGCGCATGGGGATAGGTCAGCAGACCCGTCCCGTCCCGGTAGCCGGCTGCTCTGGGCTGGGCTGGCCGGTCCTGTCCCGGTCACTTTGGGCGAGTCCACGGCAGCGGCGGCGTCACCGGCTGAAACATATATCTTGGCAGAAGCCTGGCCGCGAACCCAGCCCCGCCCCGCCACGCCACGCCACGCCACGCCACGCCACGCCACGCCTACCCCCGCGCTATCCGGCGGAGCTTGCTTTGCTATCCGTTCGTATCATTTGCATTGAGTGTGGCTGGCTGTCCCCCCTATGTTAATGGCCTGTGCAATAAATATTGAGTGATTGCGTTTTCAGCCTGAAATAGCACCGCGCTGCACACAACATCATTTTTTTTTGCCTCTATTTTTTCCCTCCTCGCGCTCTCCCGTGTCCTCTCTCTCTCTCTCTCTCTCTCTCTCTCTCTCTCTCTCTCTCTCTCTCTCTCTCTCTCTCTCTCTCTCTCTCTCTCTCTCTCTCTCTCTCTCTCTCTCTCTCTCTCTCTGTCGCGGCAGGGAAAGGTTTTGCAATATGAAAACGGACTCGTGCGTGTGCCGGACTCATCGTCACAAGGCCCCCCCCCCCCCCCCCCCCCCTAGTGCTCACGTACGACAAGCTATTTCGGAATGCATCCGGTATGGGGCCGGCGGTGGCTACCGGACTTGTCGGTGGTGTTCGTTAGCACCGGACGTCGTCATACGTCGTGCTGGTGATGATGATGGTGTTGCTGATGGTGACGGACAGAGGGCTCTTCAAGTCGACACGTGCACTCGTGCTTTGTGTACAACTTGAGGCTGCCCCTGCATTATTGTTTGACACAGCAGGCTTCCTTTACCAGGTGGGACGTTTTAGTGAGAGGTGTCTCGCATCCCGCGCGGGGTGTCTCATTGGCTGTCTCATTGGCTGCCTCATTGGCTGCCTCATTGCCTGACTCATTAGGCTGTGTGGTGTCGGCAGTCTCATGGGCTGTCTGGAGTGTCTCCTGGAGTGTCTCATCGGCTGCCTCATTCGCTGTCTCGTGGACTGCCTGGGCTGTCTCATTCACTGTCTCGTGGACTGCCCCTGGCGGCTGTCTCATTGGCTGACTCATGCGCTGTCTCATGGGCAGCTGCCACGGAGGCGCGCTGTTGACCGAGCTAATGGCGGCGGAGGAGGCATTACAGCTTCCCGAGCAAGCGTCCGCTGATTAGTGCGAGGAGGACGGGCGCGGCAGGTGAGAGGAGATATGAGAATGTTGGCGGAACAGCGCGCGGCTGTCTCATGACTCACGGGTCATCCTCGACTGTCTCATGGCGTGTCTCCGTGCGGTACTGGCACTGATGATGATGATGGAGGCATCCAGAGATACGATCAGCAGAGGGGGAGCTGCGGGCCGGCGGGAGAAACGAACGTGAAAATGCCGCCGCTACCGCCGCAACCACTGCAACCACCACCACCACCACCACCCACCACCACCACCGTTCGTGCCCCGCGCTTCGGACACGAAAGGGGAGGCGGGCCGCGTTGTTAGGTAAACCGCCCTTCATGAGTGTGTGTGTGTGTGTGTGTGTGTGTGTAACGCCCCGGTTAGCTGCATGTTGTCGATGGAGCAGCGCACAGACGGTATGGAGGTGCACCCATAGACCGCGGCCGTGGACGTGTGTGTTCCGGACAGCTCAAGGCGAGATAATTAGGAGCGACTCCCGCGGCAGCGGCAGCTGTGCTGTGCTCTTCTGGCATGACAAAGCCTGCTCAATATTTTTCTTCTACTACTCCACGCACACATCCACGCGGACACGCGGGCGGGCGCGTGTCGTTGTGAAAAATGCCGTCTGCACGTTGAATGAAGATTAGTGATCGCAACTAATTTTTAAGCCGATTTTCAGACAAGCAGTCAATTTTTGTTCGAAGAACTAAAATTTTGTTGCGGAAACTAATTCTTACGCAGAAGTTCGCCAGGGAGCAAAACGCAGAGAAATTTTTTAGTGCCCGCCACGAAACTTTTGTTGGAGCAAATAACGTTTCGTTGGTGCAACTAAAATTCCTAAAATTTAGTTCCCCCAGCAAAATTTTAACTCTCCGAACAAAAATGTACTGCTTGTCTGAAAATCAACTTTAAAATGAGTTGCGACCGCTTATCTTTTTTCTCCGTGTGCGAGAGCGCGTGTTATTTTTCCGTTTGATACGCGTGGCCATCTCTGTGAGCGTGTGTGCATGTGTGTGTGTGTGTGTGTGTGTGTGTGTGAGTGAGTTCGGTCGGAAACAGGAAACCGTGGGAGAAGCACGTTCGCCGCCTTTTTCTCATCCTCCGGCTCCTTCTGCGCTTTCTGCAAGGTCTTCGGTTCCCTCGTTTTTCGCGAAGCCTGCTGCTGCTGCTGCTGCCGCTGGGCTGCTGTGTCGGGTTTAGTGTGTGCGTGTGTGAGTGTGCGTGTGTGAGTGTGCGTGTGTGAGTGTGCGTGTGCGTGAGCGCGTGCTCGGAGGAGGAACAGGCTCGGGAGGTCTGCACGGCGGCGGGCGGCGTCGGTCACCCCCCGCGCCGTCTTATAATTTGGCACGTTTCACGCACAGCCCAAACACTGTCGGCGGCGGGGTGCGAGGGAGGGAGGGAGGGAGGGAGGGAGGGAAGAAGGGCGCCCCAGACTAGACGCGCCGCGCCAGTGGGCCCCCCTCGGCCCCCACCCCATCCCGTCGGCCCGGCGGCAGGGGAGGGGGCGGGAGGGAGGGAGGAGAGGGGCTGCTGGTGGTGCTTTTCAATGGCGTCGACCGCAAGATAGGCGAGAGCAGCCGGGGAGGCGGGCGCGGCGTGCTGTAGTACTTCAGGCTCTACTAGTACTTGAGCAGCAGCAGAAGGGGGCGGGCCCCGTGGGGCGGCGGCGCGCAGGCTGGCACACTGCAGCACCAGCAGCAGCAGCAGCAGCCATGCGCACACACACGCACACACACACACGCCCCACACGCCGATAAATTTGGCGAAAACATGCAGCCAGCTGCTGGCCCTGCTGGCCTGGTGGTGGGCTCGGGTTGCTATGTTAGCCGGTCGCCCGCATCGAACACGGTGTGCCGCGCGGGCCTCCTCAGGGCCCGGCAGGCCCGGCCATACAATCACCTGACATTTGGGGACGGGCCCCGACACACGTCAGCGATGTGTTTGCGCGCCGCTCGTGTAGCGTGACGATGTTCTGGGGGTGGACGGGGGCTTCTGCAGTGTGCGGCAGGCCCTGTGAAAGCACTTTCCGTTCGACATCAGATTGCTGTGGTGTTGGTGTAGCGCGCGCGGTGGTGGTGGTGGAGCGATGGTGGGGGTGATAGCGTTGGTAATGACGGTAGGTGCAAAGCCAATACGGTACGGTGATCCGAGATGACCCTGGGGTTGGGCGGGGGGCGCAGGGCGCAGTGTGCCGTGCCGGCTCTGCTCCGCTCTGCTCCGCTCTGCTCCCTCGCTGGGCTCACATTAGAAGTACCCAGCTGATAACGCTACGGGGTTGGACCCGGACGGCGACGGAATGTTCCCATTTATATTTCGGTGCTGTGGGATAGAGATCGGCCTTATCGAGACGAGTAGTGTGTGCCGGCGGCAGCCTGCCTGTGTGCCCGCGACGTGCCCGCGCACCTCGATTTCGCGTCCGTCTCTCTCTCTCTCTCTCTCTCTCTCTCTCTCTCTCTCTCTCTCTCTCTCTCTCTCTCTCTCTCTCTCTCTCTCTCTCTCTCTCTCTCTCTCTCTCTCTCTCGCTCGCTCGCACGGTGAGGGGCCGGGCCGGTGAGGGGGACAAGGACGGCGTGCGCGCGCGCGCACGCACACGCTGCTCCCCCTTTGTGGGGAACAAAACAATAATCTGATGGCATGGCACGAATACTGTCGACGTCAGCCTGAGGAGGGCGTTCCGCCCCGTCCGGGGCCCTGGCCGCCTCTGGCAGCGGGGCGGAACCAGAGCGAACCAGGATGTTGGCATGGGACAGGCGCTGCTGCTGCTGCTGCTGCTGCTGCTGCTGCTGCTGCTGCTGCTGCTGCTGCTGCTGCTGCTGCTGCTGCTGCTGCCCGGCCAGGTTTTCTTCCTCCAAACACACAGAGTGAGGGAGAATTCCAGGGAAACCATAACACCCGCATGTTTGCATCCCGCTTTACGGCGTTTCACTCGCCGGTTTCTGGACGGGGAGCTGACGGGGGCTCCAATACATCATCCCCGCCGCCCTCTCTGCGGCAGGAGGCACAACTACGGCGAGATGGTAACAGAGCCTCGTCCACATGTTACGTAACTCCACTCGCTGGGTAACTGCTGAGAATTACGTTTTACAACCTCTTCGACTTCTGAAACTGAAAACTGCTGGAGAGCCGCACGAATTTAGAGGCGGGGGTTCCGTGTGTAATGAAACAGGGGTCCCGTCTACCCCGCTGCCCCCGCTGCCCCCGCAGCCCCCGCAGCCCCCGCCATCTATCTCTGACCCCCCGGGGGGACCCATAGCGGCGGCCCGCATCGTAGGAGTGCGGCCTCGGGAGCCCCCGGGGGCCGGGGGCCTGGGCCAGGGCCTCCTGGGGGAGTGGAAGGGGGCGTTGCTGACGGGCGGGGGGCGTGGGGACAGGCCCGGGTACGTACGCCCCGAAAACGCCTCTCATATTTCCAGGAAACGCACAATATCGACTGTATCTGCAATGGCTTTCCCCCTCCTGGAATTTCGGCACGAAGCGTTCCCTTCCGTCGCCAGCACCTACTTCCCTCATGGAAATAATACAAAAGTAACTCCAGTATTTATTTTTAATTTTCTGAGCCTGGCTAATGGACTTGTCTGAGGGTTTAGCCCAAGTTACCTTGTGATACATAAAGAGGCCAACAGGACGGCAGGCAGTGCCTCTCAGATACTAGTTCTACTGTTTAAAACGTTGAGCGGTCGAGATTGGCTAGAAATGTGTCATGATTAGCTGCACAAGTATCACAGTGAACTTTCGCATGTTATACAGGCGAGCTGGACACGCAAACTGCCGAGGACGGCGACGGCATCAGCGCCATGGGCAGATCGTTGAGGAGAGTTTGCCTGGAAAATTGGCAAGGAAGACCTTCTTAGCCTCCCTGCCCCCTAATGATATCTTGGCGTGTTCGGGGCGGTACCAACACACTAATTACATCCTTTACAATAATACGCCTCCCCTGCTCCCTCCTCCCCCTCCTCCTCCTCCTCCTCCCTGATGCATCGTTCTAGTTTCGAAAGACGCCTCCGTGCGCGCCGCCCCTCGCTGGTAAACCCCCCGGGCGGCCGCGCGGCAGAGTGAGGTAACTACATGTGCCTCCGCCTTGCACGCGAACGCTGGCGGGCGCCGCCTTCGGCCGCCGCACCGCCGCCTAGCCGTCAGATGGGTTCATTTCGCCGGCTCGCTCGGTCGCTGCATCGCCGTGGCCACCCGGCCCAGCCCCCAGCCCGGCCTTCCACGACGGCTCGTCTCACCTGTCAAAATGAGGACGATATAATGAAAGGCGAGCGGCGGCCGCACGCCACGCGTCCAGCAGAGCAAGACAGATTCGGCGCTGTGTAGAGGTTTCCAGTGAGACTAGGAAACGGAAGTTGAAGAACAAAAAGCACCTCCAGACCGAAAGCTCTAGACGGCAGGTATGAGAAACTTGAATGGCATTATATGAGCGAATTTGGAGGTCATTTCCTATATTTGGCGCGGCCTCCGTACATCAACATTTCTCATACCTGCTCTCAAGAGTATCCGGCCTGGAAGTGTTTCCGATCTTCGACTTCCGTTTCCAAGCCCTACTGGAAACCTCTTTCGGCCCAGCGGGACCGGTCACATTTACAGTTGTTATGGTGTTGTAAGTTTCTTTATCACGCAGCGGGTGGGTGGTCCCGGGGGGTGGTCATTTCTTCCGGTTAGCAGGTTCGACGCGACTCGACGGAACGTACCGGTCACGAAGGGCACAAGGCAAGGCACAACCGCCAGCATGCCGCGGAGCTGCAGCAGCGGCAGCAGCAGCAGCGGCAGCAGCAGCAGTGGCAGCAGCAGCAGCAGCAGCAGCAGCAGCAGCAGCAGCAGCAGCAGCAGCAGCAGCAGCAGCAACGGAGGCGGCGGCGTGTAGAGCCCGTGTGGGGAGGAGGGGTGGGCGGCCCGCTGAGAGCGCGCAGGCTGAGTTAGAGCGAATAATGAATAAACATACGATTGATTAATGTCTGTACGTACGTATACTACATGAGAGCAACCGGGGCCATTCGATTGGGATAACGGCGGAGTTTGTTTCCTCTTGTTAGCCAAACGTAGTAGTTGCATTTATTTTGAGCAGGGAGAAAATGCCTGCGCTCTTGCTGGGTGTCGTTGTGGCTCTCGATCGGTTTGTTTGTGTGTGTGTGTGTGTGTGTGTGTGTGTGTGTTGTAAAAATCGTTAATTAATTCCCGAGTCGAACAAAGAGAAAGATGGAGAGAGAATAGAGGGAGAGAGATCACCGGTTAGTGTCATTCCGACCCGGCCGCGTGTTTGGCTTGGATTTTTAATTCCCCGCCCAGCCCAGCCCAACCCGGCTCCCATCCGACCTCCACGCGCCCTGACTCTTGTGCCGCCATTTCCAATCATTTTCATCCCCGTCCGCCCTCATACTTTTTATCGACGGCCGCAGCAGCCGCGCGCACGGCCCCTCGTGATATTTTTCATCAGCGCTCTTCGTCCTGTGCGGACGTACTATGCTCTACTTTATCCTATTCAAGAGACTCTATTTTTGATCACTTCCTCACTCTCACTCTCTCTCTCTCTCTCTCTCTCTCTCTCTCTCTCTCTCTCTCTCTCTCTCTCTCTCTCTCTCTCTCTCTCTCTCTCTTATCTCTCTCTTCTTTCTCTCTCTCTTCTCTCTCTCCCCTCTCTCTCTCTCCCCTTATGGACCACGGTCGCCATTATATCATACTATCCTGTCCAGTTTTGTTTTTTTTTTCCCTGCGCCCCGTCCTCTTTTCGGCCCGTCCCTCTTCATGACGGCTAATTTGGCCGGGTTCCTACCATTCAGTAGGCGAGGTGGCGACGACGCCCCCCTCCCCCCCCCCCCCCCCCCCCCCCGGCCCATCCCTCTTGGTCGGAATTAATAATTCAATACGGAGCATAGTACCGCATCCCCGCGAGGTTCGCAGTGTGACGTGTGATAGAGAGAGACGGAGAGAGACAGAGAGAGAGAGAGAGCTAGAGATACACAGAGAGAGAGAGAGAGAGAGAGAGAGAGGTAAGGGGGGGGGGGGGCACCCTAGTGGACTCCTCGGCGACAGCGCCACATTTCCAGGCTGAAAAGGTAGCACCGTCCGTCAGCCGTCAGTACATTTTGTCCACCTATCACTGTTGCCTCTCTCTCCCTCCCTCCCTCCCTCTCTCTCTCTCTCTCTCTCTCTCTCTCTCTCTCTCTCTCTCTCCCAACTACACAACGTTGCGCAACTCTACTGCGCGAAATCTAGTCGGAATTGGCTCAGCCTTCAAATGTTTTCCGCCGTGACAATCATACTCCCTCTCTCTCTCTCTCACACACACACACGCACACACCCTCTCGCTTGCACTACTGGCTCGCGATGCGGATGGCTGCAGATGAAAGGGCGCGGCTCTGATGGTGGTGTCTCGGTACCCCTCCAGTGGGAAAGGGTTGGGCCGTGAGGGCTCTCCAGCCGACCACCCTTTGGCCATGCACACGCACACGCACACATGCACACGCACACGCCGTGTGTCGTGCGACGCATGCGCGCTCAATCATAGCCGCATGACAATAACGTCGACTCATACGTCATTATTTGACGTTGATGACCCCCCACTCTCTCTCTCTCTCTCTCTCTCTCTCTCTCTCTCTCTCTCTCTCTCTCTCTCTCTCTCTCTCTCTCTCTCTCTCTCTCTCTCTCTCTCTCTCTCTCTCTCTCTCCGCATCCCTTCGCGAAAGGGCGTTATCAGCAGGTTTGTTTGCCGTCCCCCTGCTGCGGCGCGCCGTAAATGCAAAACCCATATGGCGCATCCTGTGAGAAAGGGGTGGGGGAGGGAGGGGGCGATGCGTCCCCCCCCCCCCTCTTCCCTGAGCTCTCGTTGATTCCGTTTGATGTGCTTGTCCCTTTCCTGCACCTCACCGTAGTTGTATAGAAAGGATCATTCCGAATGTGCGGGTGACTTCCCGCGTGGGTCCCGCTCCCCCCCCCCCTCTCTCTTCCTCTCCCCCTCTCTCTCTCTCCACGTTCAAAAGAGCCCTTCACGTATCGACGAATGAGGGCACTGGCCCTGGGTGGCCTCCACACGAGGGGTTGTCACCCCCGTCCTCTCGCCGGAGGGCTGGAGGGTATCGGAGGACTGCCCTTTATAGTACTTTATTTCCAGCGCGGAAAAGTTGGCAAATGAAACTTGCAAGAGGGAGGGAGAGAGAGAGAGAGAGAGAGAGAGAGAGAGAGAGAGAGAGAGAGAGAGAGAGAGAGAGAGAGAGAGAGAGAGAGAGAGAGAGAGAGAGAGAGAGAGAGAGAGAGAGAGAGAGAGAGAGGGCGGGGGGGGAGGCTGCTGTAGCTTGACGTAGCCCCCGTTTTGCGAGATACGTATATTGTGACACCAACGTGAACCAGGAATATTCTGCGAAAACTACCAGCGCTTCGCCGATCAGCTCCAACTCACTCCACATAGGCGCTCGCAGTGGACTCTCCCCTCCACCTCTACCTCACCAGCCCCCCCAAGCCAGATCGGCTACCTCACCCCCCCGCGAGGGGTATGTACAAAATATGAGTACAATCTTAACATAAGTATCAAAATAAATTGACGCGTGTCGGGCCGAAATGTGAAAAAGTACTTAGCACATCCACAACGCAATGTGACACGAAAATAACTAAGTATAATTCTCTAAAATAGGGTTATGGGATGGACAAGACGTCTGCTTCTAGCCTCACGCAGGGTGCGCGACAATTGACGTAGTCTCCACGCCAGCTCCAGCATTCAAAATCCCAGTGGCGCGAGGTAGACATACCCCTCGCGGGGGGGTGAGGCACTCGATGCGGCAGGGTGGGGAAGGTGGTGGGGAGAGTCCACTGCGAGCGCCTATAGGCGCTCGCAGTGGACTCTCCCCTCCACCTCTACCTCACCAGCCCCCCAAGCCAGATCGGCTACCTCACCCCCCCGCGAGGGGTATGTACAAAATATGAGTACAATCTTAACATAAGTATCAAAATAAATTGACGCGTGTCGGGCCGAAATGTGAAAAAGTACGTAGCACATCCACAACGCAATGTGAGACGAAAATAACTAAGTGTAATTCTCTAAAATAGGGTTATGGGATGGACAAGACGTCTGCTTCTAGCCTCGCGCAGGGTGCGCGACAATTGACGTAGTCTCCACGCCAGCTCCAGCATTCAAAATCCCAGTGGCGCGAGGTAGACATACCCCTCGCGGGGGGTGAGGCACTCGATGCGGCAGGGTGGGGAAGGTGGTGGGGAGAGTCCACTGCGAGCGCCTATAGTATTTTCCGCGTTTCCCGCGCATGCGCACAGCCCCGTCTGTCTGTCCGCGCTGCACGAGGCCCGCGCCTGCCAATACACGGCGATCCATTCCATTCTTACTTCTTCTTGATCCGAGTACCAAAACGTGCAGCGTCATACGTACGTTCATTGTGCATTGTTCATTGTGAGAAACACAATGTCAAGGCACGACACGCCCCGGCTATGCCTGGCTATGGCCGCCCGCTTCATGTACGCGCATACTCGTGCGTGTCCTGGAAAGTATCAAGCGGGGCGTGTGTCGAGAACCTGACCGAAAACCGGGCGGCGACGCGGGAAAAATGTTACATGTGTGTTCGGTGAAGATAAGGGTCCCTGTTCGAAACGACGTAAACAGATAAAACGCTTCCAGGCGCGCGGACGCAGCGTTGCAAAACTAAAACTTATTTTTAGAGATATTTTAGCGAGGTTTACAAGGTGACGCAGAATGTGTTTCGCGGTCGGTTTGCTTCTAACTTGGCACGTTCTTACAATGAATTTTTCGATGCAATCATAAAACATTGACACAACTTTAGTTCGTAATGCTACAAATCTCTTTCTCTGCAACATACAGACGTAATCGTCAGAAGAATTAAAAGTAGTTGGTAATACGGCTGCTCAGAAAGTGCTGCATGTTACGAGGAAATCTCTCTGTAAAACGTTTTGAGTGTTCGGCTTCAGGACGTCCGCCGGTATGGGCCCAAGGCTGTCTACAGCACGCACAGTTATGGCGCCCAGTGGCGTAGACGACGACATTTTAAAAGGGCTTCCGGAGAGCACTTACTTTGAATTACCTCGTCTCGATTGCTTTTAGCGCGGGATTCGAAGGCTGGCAGACGCTTCCCTCCCCCTCGTGTGTTAGTACCGCTCGGCCCCAGAGTGCACTTTGTTGCAGCCGCCATGTTGGCTTCCGAAGGCTCTCATGCCGGCTCAAATGTCAGCACAGGCGAAGCGCATGCTCTGATGTTTGTTGTTCGCCCCACACCGACGTTGCTTCGGACGGCGTTCGGAACAGACCTCCCCAAGTTGGACAAACCAGAATAACAGTAATAGAATACTCCGGAGAAGGCCGAAACGGAAGTAAGACGTAACGAAGAAGAAGAACGCTGGACAAAGTATAGAATATTACGCATTCGAAACTCCGCTCTTCTTCAAAAATCACTCGATTTCTCATACTTTGTGCAGCGTTCTCCTTCTTTCGTTACGACTTCTCACTTCCGTTTCGGTCTTCTCCGGAGTACTCTATCTCCCCGGCCCGGAGTAATTTTGGTGAATTACGACCGTCGACAACAACAACAACAACTACAGCAGCAGCAACAGCAGCCTCACTCCCTCACCGCGCGGCAGGGGTGAAATTTCAGCCTTGACGTGGGAGGGAGGAGGTGCTGCAGGATCAACTGTGTTGCGGTGAACAAGAAGAGGCTGTTCCTCAGAGCGCTGCGCTGGCCGCAGAACGCCAAGGCGAGGCGAGAGAGGGTTGCTGAGGCACTGCTGCTGCTGCTGCTGCTGCTGCTGCTGCTGCTGGTGCTGGTGCTGCTGCTGCTGCTGCTGCTGCTGCTGCTGGTGCTGCTGCTGCTGGTGATGCTGCTGCTGGTGCTGCTGGTGCTGCTGCTGCTGCTGCTGCTGCTGGTGCTGCTGCTGCTGCTGCTGCTGCTGCTGCTGCTGCTGGTGCTGCTGCTGGTGCTGCTGCTGCTGCTGCTGCTGCTGGTGCTGCTGCTGGTGATGCTGCTGCTGCTGCTGCTGGTGCTGCTGCTGGTGCTGCTGCTGCTGGTGATCCTGCTGCTGCTGCTACTGGTGGTGCTGGTGATGCTGCTGCTGCTGGTGGTGCTGCTGGTGATGCTGCTGCTGCTGCTGCTGCTGCTGCTGCTGCTGCTGCCACCGCCGCCGCCGCCGCCGCCGCCGCCGCCGCCGCCGCCGCCGCCGCCGCCGCCGCCCCCTCCCGGCCCCCATCTCAGCAGAGCACGAAACATGAGAAACAGCTTTGATGGCTCGCAATCCTCGAGGAATTCCTCCTCCAGCAGGCATGCAAAAGCTTGATGCCGCCGCCGCTGCTGCCGCCGCTGCTGCTGCCGCCGCTGTGGAAATGAGACAAGAAGAATCCCTCCTCCAACGACCCGCCCAGCTCCGCCTCCCACCGGAAGTAACAGTAGCAGCGCAGCTTGACGAAGGCCTGTGTCTACCAAGTATCCCTAATTTTGCATTTCGGCGGCCGAGGCCATTCGTCTGTCCGCTCGCCGGGGGACGGGTCTGCCAGAGCCGTCGGCGTCCCTGGGAACACAACACGTCCCTCTTGTCCCTCCTGGACATAAGCACACCAGCGCAGAGGCCCCCGAGTGAAAAATGTCCGTGTGTGCATTTCGGCTATTGCTGGCCGTTCAGGCACGGGGAGGAGTGGAGGAGGGGGAGCAGGATGGCACTACATCACTCTCTCTCGCTCGCTCTCACGGCTCGGTCGGGCGGTGGTCTGCGCTACGCGGCGTTTGTTCCAGGTTCGGGATTATAGAGGAGGTCCTGGGGGAGGAGAAGGGGGGGGGGGGGAACTAGAGCCTCAGCGCCCTCCCGCTCCGCTGTCGTCGTCTGCGTTATGAAAATTTCGGCTGCGTCGTCGTGTGGCCGTTTCCCGCTAGAGAGCGCGCG
This sequence comes from Odontothrips loti, assembly GCA_038380765.1. Lineage (NCBI taxonomy): Eukaryota > Metazoa > Arthropoda > Insecta > Thysanoptera > Thripidae > Odontothrips > Odontothrips loti. Next base: position 8,074,087 of record CM076254.1, read on the forward strand.
GCGTTTTCCCAACGCACAACACGGCTGCCCGTCCCGGCTCCCCGAAGACCAATCATCACAATCGGTCGCTGTTTCGATCATCACGCGCGCTCACCATTAGTATTATTATTATTATTATTATTTTGGATGCGAGGAAAAGCTAGACTACGGACGCGAGCGGGAAGGGGCTAAGGGAGGGGTGCGGGTAGGAGGAGGAGGAGGGGGAAAGGGGAGGGCCGGGTGGAACAACAATTTCCACACGTCACGCGCAACCGCACGTTTTCCGTCGTGGAGAATCGGTTCGGACCGAAACGACGTCGACGATACGGACGAAACGGATGGCCAGAGAGAGAGAGAGAGAGAGAGAGATTAGGGAACCGTCAGGGTGTCTGACAGACTTATCGCAGGCCGTCTCCTCGGCAGGCCAAGCAAAATATAAGAGAGGCGGCGGCGGCGGTGGCAGCAGGGGCGTAACGGCGGAGGAACATATGCTGGCGAGAGGAACCCGTGCCAGGAAACTGGATGGACTGCTGCTGCTGCTGCTGCTGCTGCTGCTGCTGCTGCTAGGTGCGCGGGTTCCTTGTGGGTGGCTCTGTCACGGTGGGCACCGTTCTGTCCCCAGCACTGACCCCTCTCCCAGTCGGCACGGTATACATAGTACAGCTGCCCAGAGGGCGTTAGGGGGGCCCGGCCAGCTGAACAAATCCCCTCCCCTCTACCACTACTAGCTCTGTGTCCATTCGACACAGCGGAGGTCGCAGGGGGGAGGAGAAGAAGAACCGTCCTGCTGAACTCGCATATCGTATGGCTTCTTCCTCCTCCGAAATGACCGGGCAGTGGTCAGGAGGGACCTAGGCGCCCCCTGCCCCCCCCCCCCCCCCCCCCCCCTCCTCGCCACAGCGACGTGCCTTTTGAACAACGTGTAAATCCTACCCGCGCTTCCTGTTGCAGACACTGCAAGTCGGACGTGACGGCTGACGGCCGAGTCGAGCGGCTTCCACACTGTTAGAAAAAGAAAGTCAAAGTCGTACTAAAAATCAGAGATGACTTGGGCTGGGTTGATTTTTCGACTTACGCTCGATCAAAACGTCTTATTTTCTATAGTCGAACGGACTCAGATTTTAGTCATCTCGATTTCTTACACTCGATTTGATATGAATCTGAAAGGTTCAATATCGACGGCTTCGATTCCCCTGCCTGATTCCTATAGAGGCAGCTATTTCCATAAGATATCATTTTACGGCTCAAAGTGCGGGACTCGGAACCATTTTGTGTCGAGTCCAACGAGAGGGAAATTAATTACAAAACGATTTGGAGGCCCTGACAGACTGACGCCGCCCGGCCGCCGCTGCGCCGCGCACAGGCCCAGTCCGTAACTCGAGACGATATTTGTCTTGTTATCATCGGAAACCACACGGGAGATACCGGAGCGGACCGCCAGCCGAGTCGGTGAAGGCGAACGTGTATGTCGTCCGTTCGGATGAATCCGAACCACCCAGTCGGGTGGGTCTCAGCAGCGCCGCCCCATAACCTCTCCTACCACACACACACACACACACACACACACACACACACACACTAGGAGATTTTCGCCTGGATTTCCACGAATAATACTACTGCTTGAATAGCAATAGGGGAGGGCATGTGGCTGAATGGTGATCAGCGCCGCGCCGGCACCGCCCGCCGCCTCCGCCACCCGAATTAATGAAACGTTCCCGGAATATTCAGGACGGTACACTGTCAGACACTTGGCGCGAGGAGCAAGTTCAGAGAGTGTATAGACAAATCGCCATACGCACGGACTTTCCCCTGCAGACTGCCGAAAATAAACAAAAAAATATTGACGCGACGGCGAATCCGTTAAAAAAAAAAATGTGTGGAACTGGTCGTGTGCGTGAACACGTAACACCTATCGCGCCTCGCCCCCTATACAAATCGCTACGACCGCTACGCGACGCGGTGGGCATTTGTGTGAATAATACTAATCAGGCTTCACTTCTTCTCGGGGAAATACCTCCCAAGTCACCTCTTGTACCCCCATATGACGTCCGGGGGGTTGGAGGGGAGGGGGGGGGGACAAGTTTAAATGATGACGCCTGTCTACTTCGCACGGCATTTTTCATCCCTTGTACGGCGCAGTGAGAAAGATACGACGATCAGTTGCAGTCTCCGCGCGCGCATGTCCAAAAGCAGCGACCGCGTTCAGGCTGTCCATATAAAGACGTCGAAGAGGACGCTCCTGACGTAATCAGGAGTTTCTCATACTTTGCCCGCAAAAACCGCCCATTAAACTCCATCATTTTCCGCCAAAATGAAATAAAAAATGATGGAACACATCATAGAACTGTAATTTCTCTCTCTCTCTCTCTCTCTCTCTCTCTCTCTCTCTCTCTCTCTCTCTCTCTCTCTCTCTCTCTCTCTCTCTCTCTCTCTCTCTCTCTCTCCCGTCTCTTCTATTCTTCTACGATCGCTCCGAAGCGTTGCGCCCGCACAACCCCGTTTTCCATTAGCTTTCTCAAGGAATTGCATCGCCCATTGGTAGTAATGGATTTACACGGCCCCATGAAATTATACATCTGGGCTTTCGATAGCCGATCTCTCTGCGGTCAGCGGATTCGGCACAGTCCTGGCGGCACTCAGCCAGCCCCTTCAGGCCGTCAGGGGCGAATTAACTTTTATCAGGAAACGAAATCCCCAGGATATGCAGAATAGCGAGGCATTTCTCATTGGGCACGCCATAGCACGGCCACGTGGGCGATGGCTGGGAGGCTCCGGGACCCTGCCTTTTTTGTTCTTCATCTCTGTTGCGGTATGGAAAATGCATATGAAGGGGTTTCCTTTTGTTTTCCTTCGCGAACCTCTCTTTTCTGGCCCCTCCTTTTCGGGACGTGGAAGGGGTTGACGCGACGAGAACGGATTGAAAGTTGGGAGGGGAGAGCATGAGAAAGGCGAGTGGTAGTCAAAGATCGGATGTCAATGCTGAGTGGGTGCTGTGTACTTCCACGCAGGACTCAGTCCGCAGCGTGGATGATTTGAAAACGGAGCAGGCGCCGACAACCGGGTGGACAGACAGGCACGCAGACAGACGGGCAGACGGACAGGATTACATGTCGGCCGACATGCGGGTATACGCCGGGGCGTCACACGGGTGCTTTATCTATGGCGATGACAGACATAGGCGGCCATGCATCTGCAGGCCGTGAGGGAGGTGCCATGGCTGCCGCAGAGTGTGAGAGACCCGCACTGCCAAGCCCCTCTGGCCGTGCACCGCCGCCATGTAACGCTCATGGCGAGCACTCATGACAACCATGGTCGTCATGACTATCATGACCACCATGGTCATCATGACAACCATGGTCATGATTGACAACCATGGTCACGATTGACAACCATGGTCATGATTGACAACCATGGTCATGATTGACAACCATGGTCATGATTGACAACCATGGTCATGATTGACAACCATGGTCATGCCATGGTCATCATGACAACCATGGTGACCATGACAACCGTGGCGAAAAAGGTAAACCTTGTTCATCATGACAACCATTGGTCATCATGACAACCATCTCCACCATGACACGGTCTTGTCTCGCAAAACGCTTGGAGGAATAAGGAGGGTGGGGCGATAACGGTTCCCGGCCGCCCCCGGCTGTGTCCTCTGGTCCTTCCACCCCCACGAAGATGTCCCCTGCATGTGTGATCGATCTGCATATAAGTGTCCATTCCACACACCTGCGTCAGCGTAGCAGCCACTGCTTCTCCCCTCCCCTTCATGCACTCCCCCCCCCCCCCCCCCGGTCCTCGCCATGCTCCTCTTCATTGTCCTCCCCTTACCCTCCTCTCCCCCCTATCACGCACATTCATTGACGGACAGGTGCAGCAGGTGCGCGATAAAACCACCCCTGACACGCGTCCGTGTAAGTGTGTGTGTGTGTGTGTGTGTGTGATAGTGCGGGAGTAAATTATCATCCAAATGGGAGTAATGTACGAGATGTCCACTATGTAGTATACGAGTTCGGATTTCCCTGTTCTAGCGCGTAGTAACTAGCATGTATTTCCGGCGCGCACAAACATCAACGACTCCATTTCAAATTTTCTCCTCTGCCATGCACTCTGTAGTAACCTCAAGTCGTCGTCGACGCGTTACGGTTCAGCCATCGCTATCAGTGCCGACCGTGCCGTGCCATTCCACCCATTGCTGCTGCCGTCGTCGATATAATATATTCGCCGGGGAAGTGAAACTTGAGTGAAGAGAGGTTGCATGCGGCCCCGCGTATCGTCGAGAGAGAGAGAGAGAGAGAGAGAGAGAGAGAGAGAGAGAGAGAGAGAGAGAGAGAGAGAGAGAGAGAGAGAGAGAGAGAGAGAGATGGGAGGGAGGATCTCGGCCGCCAAAAGAGTCCCCCGTCGCCGTCGTGGTCCGTTTTGCACGGCGCGCGTGACGATGACGACCGCCGATGAATCTCCCTCATCCTCTCTCTCTCTCTCTCTCTCTCTCTCTCTCTCTCTCTCTCTCTCTCTCTCTCTCTCTCTCTCTCTCTCTCTCTCTCATGGGATGTGACGTCACCGTCACCATGGCGAATGACTCTTGGCATCCAAGTCTCAATGGCACAGATACGTGGGCAGATTAGGATGAAGGGGATAAGACACGAAGGCCGGGCCGGGCGGGGGTTGCAGAGCACGATAGCCTGCCCGGGGTAGGATCCCAGAGCTCAGGTAAGTAGGATCCCAGAGCTCAGGTAAGTAGGATCCCAGCGGGGTCTCAGCCGGGTCCGGCCGGGCCTCGTGCACCGTCCGGTCCCGGGCATCATGCACCCGGCCGGAACACATTTTCCGTGTCAGGCCATGCGGAAAAATTACCCGATAAGTCACGAAAGTGAGGTGGCAGGCCTGTGGCAGGCCTGTGGCAGGCCATTGGCAGGCCTGTGGCAGGCCATTGGCAGGCCTGGGGAGCCGGGGAGCGCGCTGAACGTGGCGGCCACGGGTGCTGCTGGTGTTGTTGTTGTTGTTGTTGTTGTTTACGGACCGAAACGCGTGCGCGAAGACAAGTCACATTATGTACTATAAACAATAAGGCGTTATTGGCAGTGCGAGAAGCACTTATCGGCAGCGATGCGCGGCCACGACCTGATGACATCTGCCTACACCTCTCGCTCTGACGTGGCCGCGCATTTGCCGCTCGCAGCCTCATAAATTTGAAGGCGTGCGACGACGACGCTGCCGACCCCCCGACCCACTGTGAATAATGGAACTGTGAATAACCGGCAGCGGCTTTGTTTTATCATTCCACCGGTGAGTGATAAAAAGGGTTTTGAAAGAAAAAAAAAAAAAAAGGCACCGTCGCGGGTCCCCGGAATGTTCGAGGAAATGTTGCAACGAGCGGAACGGAGCTGCAAGACTTGCGAAACAGCCCGCGCGGGATTTAAATAAGCTGGCAGCACCAACTCCTGTTTACGACTTTGTGCGTTCGTGACGATCATCTCCCCGCGAAACGTAAAGTGTGCATTGGAAACAGCAACAACAGCGCATCAGCGAGATTCGCGCCGTGAAATCAAATTTCTCCTCTCTGGCTTCCGGCGGCGGCCGGCGGCCCCCTGCCGCTGCAGCAGCAGAGCCGGCGCTCTTGTCCATAAAAGTCGGAGGGGTTTGACGCCGGCCGCTTTGCTAATCAGTAGAGAATACATAACGACCGCCGCGCCGGCTCTTTTTATATATTTGATTGCTGCCGACCAACTGGGAATCGCTTCAAGGCGAGCCCCGTCCTCTCGCCCGTCGGGAATAAATTGCTAAATTTATGTAAAAATCTCACCTTGTGGCGCCGTGCCGGGCTTTGAGATATGGGATACGTATCACCCCACGCGAAATTGTGTCAGGCCGACCGTTTGCCCTCCGTCGTAATCGCGGAGTCGCGTCCACTCATAGGAATTTGGAGCTTTGAAAAACAAAATTGAAATTGATTAACATAGTCAAGATGACTAAAATTTGATCGATTTTTCGACGAGATTTGACTGATCGTTGGTTGAATCGACTACAAATTTTAGTCATCTTGATTTTCTTCATCAATTTTATTTTAATTCTTGTGAGAGTGTTCTTACATCGATGACCTTGGCCGTGGTCATTCGACCTTGGTCATATCACCTGCATCTGGAGGTGGTCACATGATTTGTAAGCGACTGGGAAAGCCTGGCCTGGCCGTTCGTGCGCGCCCTGCAGCGGGCGGGGGCCTGCGGGGGCCTGCGGGGGCCGGGGCTGGATAAGCCCTTTCTTGCCGGCGGCGGGGATCGAACCGCGGCGCCCAGCGGTGCGCGGCGAACTATCCGGTAAATCACTGCTGCGCATGCGCCGCTCAAGGCGGGGACGCTAATTGCGCCGGCGTTCGCGTCCGATAATTGAGAGCTTTAAATCAGCGAAGAAAAACAATTATCGGACGGTCATAAGTCAGCGGCGAGGAGTAATATGCCGACGGACGCGCGCATGCGCAGTGCGGGGGCGGCGGGAAAACCTCTCGGAGAATATCGGACGCTGGAGTCGTCTTTTGTTACCGCCGCTCTCATGGGCGGAGACACACGCGAGCATATTGCAGGCGACGCGCTCCAATGGACTGGCAATGATTAACGAGTGCCCCGTACGGAGTGACTCTTGCCCGTTTTTGTGGCTCGGCAAAGACATTCCACGAAGTAATGGGAGGGGAGGAAGTCCGGCTGAGAGGGATTCCTGGAGCCCCTGGAGTCTCCAGCGAGCGCTCTGGCACTACACTAAAGTTCACGCAGGGAGCAGTTCAATTGGATTTCACGCTCCGGAAACTTGTAGTAAGTCGGTGGCGCGTTAGTTGCGGCATTTCTGGACGACCGCCGCTCATCGTCTGTGAAGGTGTGGTCTGGAGGCCCGCGCTGGAAAACTGGAAAACTGTGCTGGAGAACGACGCGGTATGATTTCCCACCAGAGCGCCGTCGCCGTCGTGTCGTGGAGAAACCGGACACGACGTACATGGTGACCGGAGCCGTACCGGGCTCCAGGCGGCTCCAGGCCGCACGCCCCAGCTACGCTCCAGCTTACACTCCAGCCACGCTCCAGGGGCCGTGTGTTGTGCGGCTGCGATATTAGAGCCGCTGGAGACCAACCGGGCCATGTCGCCGGCTTTATTAGCAGGTCGGCAGCGGCGGCGGCAGCGGCGGCGGCAGCAGCAGAAGATGGCCGGAAATTAAGGGTTGGATGAGGGCCCAAAAATACTGCCAGCCTGGAGGGTCACGGCGGCGGCAGCGGCGGCGGCAGCGGCGGCGGCAGCGGCGGCGGCGCTGTGGAGTGCGGCCAGGGCCTGGCATTGGCGCGGCCACGGCCAGGTCACCAGCGTCGTCATCCCGCTACTGGCAGCCGGCCAAACGTTTGGAGGGTGAAGGTGTCATCAGCGCTCGGCCAGTGGCTGAGGGGGGCGGCACGAGTGTGTGTGTGTGTGTGTGTGTGTGTGTGAGTGTGTGTGAGTGTGTGTGAGTGTGTGAGTGTGTGTGCCATGATTGGTCCGTCTAATCCATCTCTGAAGGTCGACACAGGAGGACGGTTTTGCTGAATTTCTCATAGCCGGCGGCTCTCGGGCGCGGCACCCACGCTATGCTGCTGACACTGCGCCCCCCCGCAGCCCTCAGTGCTGTTGACACAAGCCGATGATGACGGTGGCCTTTGTTGACATTGGCAGGAGGGAGAGGGGGGCATGAGGGACCGACATCTTGGACATGTCGAGTGTCCGGCGGACACACACACACACACACACACACACACGGCGTGACACGTTTCACTTGTTGTACACGGTTCCCCACTCCCGCGGCACGGCGCGGCACGCCGCGGCACGCCGCGGCCACGACGGCCGCATCATACGGCCAGGTGTGCGAGACTCCTCTATCCCCGCCTTCAAATCGCCATTTCAAAGAGGAATGTATATATTTCCCATAGGGCTCGCCGGGCCGGGTCGGGGCGCGGGTTACGACACCACTCGACCCTCTCTCTCTCTCCCTCTCCCGCTGCTCCCCGCCCCGCTCATAGTTACCCTCATACCGCCGCCGCCCAGACTCGCCCTTCCTTCCTCACCCTTATTGGCGATTCCAGTGGTCCAGATACAGGTTCGAGATAGAGTCTCATTTCCATGCGGACCGCAGTGCCCCGCGCCGGACCCCGCAGACCCAGCGCACTTTCCGGGAAGGGAACCCGAAGCCGGGGGCTCTGTGGGCTCTGCTGCTGCTGGCCGGCCCGCCGTCACCATCGCGGTTGACCCCCACTGCATATAATCCCCATTACGTTATTCGCCCCTCTCACATCGGACTGTTGTTGTGCAGACGCCCCTGCTGCCCATAATGCTGGCGGTGAGCTATCCTCTATCCCGGATACTCCAGATGCGACGCCTTCCCACGCGGAGGAGGCCCTCTCTCTCTCTCTCTCTCTCTCTCTCTCTCTCTCTCTCTCTCTCTCTCTCTCTCTCTCTCTCTCTCTCTCTCTCTCTCTCTCTTTCTTTCGCCCGGCACAGTGTGATCCGCGCGAGTGATAAACTAGAAGAAAAACAACAACATTCATGATCATTCATTTTCATTCATTTCGTTCATGTTCATTCATTTTCGTTCATTTCATTCTTGCATGCATTCATGCATTCATTCATCCGTTTATTCATCCATTCATTTTCATTCATCCATTGATATCAATGCATTCACGAGTTCATTCATTCGTTTATTGATTCGTCCGTTCATTTGTCCATTCATTCTTTTCATTCATTCGTCCGCCGAGCTCTAGCCTGGTTTAATTTTCCCTTCGTTTCGTTCCCCATTCACTCGCCCAAATACACGTCGCCTGCTTGCCTTAGAGGCGAGGTTCGGCCAGCGGCCCCATCGGAGGTGCTTTACCCTATTTACCGAGTCCTATCCATACCGCTCGCACTTAGGCGTGTCCTGGTATACTACCTTCCGGGCCGTGGCCATGCCGTGGCCATGCCGTGGCCATGCCGTGGCCCTTGGGAGCTCAAGCTAAGCAAACGGACCATGGCCCGCTCGAACTTATTGCCCTCACCAACTGTGTTTTCTCTTTCCGGCCTTCCGCTGGGCTCTCCCTCCCCCTTCCCCCTTGTTGGCGATGTCCTTCTTTTACCCTCCCAAGGCCGTATGAAAAATTGGTACAGTACACGTGGGCTGGGCGAGCGAGTCGTCGTTGGTGCAGATGTGCTACGTGCAGTTTTTCATACGGCGTGTTTTGACTCCCAGCCCGTGTTGGGGCGACTAGTCGGGGGTTGACGGCTACGGCAGGCGGCTACAGCGTCCGCTATGCAGAGCACCCGACAGCGCCAAACTGCTTAATTCGTAATTTCCTCTGCAACGGCTGGCGTCCGTGCCGCGCTCCTGCATCGCACTTGCCATCACACTCTGCGCCCCTTTTCCTGCCCCCCCCCCCCCCCCCCCCCCCCCCCGTCCCGTCCCGTCCCCCGTTCACTCAACGTGTGCTGTCACCATGACAACAAACGGCCTGCCTCTGCAGAGGGCCACGGCGCGCGAGTCGCTCGCACAAGTAATTGTTCCTGGAATAGAAGTATGTATCGCACTGCAAAAACTTCAACACAACAGCTCGTATCCAGTCGAACTGTTCTCCAGAAGGTCATTTCGCTCTGCATGCCGCCCTCGTCTCGAACGTACCCTTTAGTACAATATACTAGTATGTACTCGCGCCACGAAACGACGACGGATGTTACTGAAGCTATTAGTGCCCGAAATGACCAGAAGACTACTAGGCCAACGCCAGTACGCTGCCGGGCTGGTTCATCATGTAGATGTTGGCATTAGTGTACAACTACCAGTAACGTGTACCAACACACAACGACCAAACTCGTCCTGCAGCTCACTCACCGCCTGCCTATGCTATTGCAGTAAAATATTCTAACGGCCGTGCAGACTTTGGAGTAGGGGTGGGTCGATTCGATTTCGATTTCAATCGGAAAGCAATTTTGGCCTTTTTGTAATAATAAGGCGTTTTAATTCTACCTTTTAACCTATTGAAAAAAAAAATCGATTTTTTGTTAAGAAATTTACCAACCCTTCTTTGGAACTAATCCACACTCACACAGCCCACCTCGCTCAGTCTAATTGTAATGTTATCCAAACATCTGATTCCTAGAGATGCGTAATAACGGGGCAGCAAATAAGTATGGCGCGGAGGAGGGCGTGTTTACGGGTCTTCTCGTTTCTTCTCCCTCTGCTCTTCTCATCCCCCACCCCGTGCTGGTGTATTCTTGATTCATTTCTCGGCATCAGAGCCTCGCAAGTAAGTGTTATTCCAGAACTGTCGCGGACCTTTATCGCGAAAACTTTGAAATGAGACCCAATCAATTATTTCTTTCCTCTGTCTGTCTGTCTGTCTGTCTGTCTGTCTGTCTGTCTCACTCTTTCTTGGCGCGGACCAAGCAGACAGGCCATAAGGCTTGATAGGCAGTATTGAGTCGGGGTGAAAGGGGGTTGGACGGGGTTGAGGGGAGGAGGGTGGAGGAGGCGGGCAGGCCTGCGAGTGACACACAACCCTCGTCACAGTCTGCAACCCTTTCTCTCGCAATACCCCTCCGCCGCGCGGCTCAAACTAACCCATCCGTTATAAATCCTGCTTATTACAGTGAGCACGTTCATACTTCATACAATTCGGTGCCGGACGGGGCGAGGCGCGCTCTGTCCCCTCACCGCCCGCTCTTGTTTGCTCCTGATTCGCTGAATTAGCAGCAGCATTGCCCAACTGCCCCGCTCTGCGATTATTAGAATACATAGATCCTTGTTCCCTACCCTCGTTTGCACAATATAATCTCCATTCCTCCGTTGAATTCCACGTTTTGCTGTGTTATCCCCGGTCTTTGTTGGTGCATCTGCTGAAGCACGGTTGTATTCTGCTGTGGGTACGTTACGGTACAGTAGTAGTTTCGCGCGACAACTTTTGGCCCATCACTTTTCCACTCTCGGGCTGGACGCCGCTGACCACTCACCAGAAGCAGAGTGTTTTCCGCAGCAGTGTAACCTGACGAAGCCTCTCCAGGGTCCACCCCTCTTCCAGCACTCCATACGCTCCACTTTTCCTCCCTTATCAAACACCAGAGAGCGCTCCGGCATAGCTGGCATCGCTGGCGGACTCGGGGATGTTTCTTCGCTAATTCTCACATAACCGTACGCTGCCGTGCGCACAGCGGCTCGGGGAGCCTCCTCCATTCAATCTCGCCCGGCCTCCGCGTCCACCTAAAAGCTTCTATTTTATTTTCTCCCCGCCGCCACCACTTCTGGACTACATTTTTTCTCCGGGCGACCTTATCTTTGCGCTGTCCGCTCGACTTGGCTCGCTTCGTGCTGCACACCATTTCATTCCAGCGTCATTTCCTCTCCCCTCTCCCACTCTCCTTCGCCCCCCCCCTCTCTCTCTCTCTCTCTCTCTCTCTCTCTCTCTCTCTCTCTCTCTCTCTCTCTCACACACACACACACACACACTTATTTTTCGTCGCTCTCCCAATTCTTTTCGTTTCTCTCGTGCCCTCCCTCCCCCTCTCTCTTCCTCTCTCATTCACTTCTTTTCTCAAAAAGATTTGGCCACTCAATCACCAATTGATATTGGATTTCTCACGGACAAATATTAATGAGCGCGAGAGTAGTGCGCAGCCGGCGGCTCGCACGCCCCCGGAGAGAGGGGAGGGGGAGGGGAGGAGGTGGGAGGGGGCCGGATTTTGGGAGAGAAATGGGAATGGGGAGTGGTAAGGTCATGGCGGGGTTATTTAGTGGCGGCGCTCATTCTTGGCACGCATTCGGCCGGCATGAAGCGTCGCCGCCGCTGCCATGATGATTATGATGACGACTCGATGACGATGACGGCGTTTTACAATGACGACGCATTCCTCCCGTCATTATTGAATTCCCCAGCGCGCGCCCTGGCGGACGTGATGATGTTGATGATGTTGGCAGTGACGCGCGGCACTGCACTGCACCGGCGCTGGGATGACATTCGGACGGTGTTCCACTCCCGAACGGGGCGGGGAGCGAACGAACCCATTGCCGAGAACGTGTGTCCGGCCAATCGCTTGTTTGTTACTGCGCAGGCGCGGCAGGCTTCTCGAGCAAACGTCCTGAAGGACAAGGATGTACGCAGCGGCCAAACGTCGCGCACTGCTGCCGTGAAAGTGTAAACAACAAAAGTCGGGTCGGTCATTTGCAAAATGCGTCTCCGCGTATCGCTTCAATCTGCGCTTTGTATATCAGATGTTTCACTTTCTCAAATCTCGCGTCTCTCCGCGGTAATTTATTTCTTTTTTGTTTGTACGATTTTTTTTTTTTTTTTTTTTTTTTTTGAATGGGGAGAGGGTTGCTCAACATGTGGTGCTGGCAGGACCGTGGGTTCTGGCCGCGGCGGTAGCGGCGGTAGCGGCGGTAGCGGCGGTAGCGGCGGTAGCCTACATTTCGGGTTTTAAATCAATACGTCCCTCCTCGCTTCTCGCCTGTATAAGAGCCTAATGAATTCCCACATGGCCGGCAGCATCCTGGTGGACCCAGCAGCGCAGGCTGATTCACCGATTCCACACACTCCAGGGCCGAGTGAAAAACTAATCAGCAATCAGAGGCCACTCATTATATTTCAGACTCGCTTTGCCAGGAAAACCACACACGCAACGCAACCACGACCGACGGCCAGCGCTGCAACCACAATGTAAATCGTGCCGATGCGAGGTTTTCATTCGCACTCGCTCAGCTTTCAGGCTAATTACGCGCCAAGTTATTGCGTGTCGATCATTTTCTCGTCCCGCCGTCCCTTCGGTTGCTTCCTCTAGCCTCGCTCGCGGTCGGCCGAGGCACGGCTGGAGTATTTTGGGAAACGGGAGGGCTTCCCGAGGCCGAAACCGCAGGAGCGGAGGTGGGCGCAGGCATGTGGCTGCCACATGAGACCGCATGTCCGGCGGGGCTGGCCTCTAGGCTGGCCGAGGCGAGGCGGACCAGAGGCTAGCCTCCGCCCTCCGGCAGTCCTTGAAGAGACTCCCCCCAGGTGAGGTCTCTGTACTCCTCGGTGAGACTCCCCAGCATCCCGACGAGACCTCTCATTTGAGCCCCCAGACCTCACGTCAGCTAAGTCTCTGTAGTCCTTGATGAGACTACCCAGCACCCCGATGACCTACTCCTCGATGAGCCCCCAGCAACCCTATGAGGCCTCTAGTCCTTGATGAGACTCCCCAGCACCCCGATGACGCCTCTGCACCCCTCGATGAGCCCCGAGCACCCCGATGGTGCCCCTCCTCGATGCGCACTTATCGATGGGGCCCCGCGCCTCGATGAGGCCCCTGTGCCTCAATGGGGCCCCAGTACCTCGATGGTGCCCCTCCAGTGTTGCAGACCGCTCCGGTCCCCTCGGGTCCCTCTGCCTTCCAGGAACGGGGAAAGCGCGCCCAGGGCCCAGGCATTACCCTTTTGCGACGAAATGGCGCGACTTTTGGCCTCCGGGTGGGAACGGCTGACGGCAGGAGGCCTGGCCGCTCCGGCTGGAAGCGACAGCGGGCAGAAGCGACACTTCTTGACTCCATCCAGTGGCTCCCAGCGGGGTGATAATGTCCCTAATCACGTCCGTAATTATCGCGCAGGCGATCAATAAAGCCAGGAAGACAGCGCCCGATGACTTATCATCATCACGGCGTCATCATCACCATTAGTATATATATGCCATCTCACCGGGATGCCGCCTCAAATATTTCCTGGTGAGGTTTACCAAATTCCGCAGGCACTTAAATGGGAATTCTGAGGAAGAGTGCGCCTGGTTTGGCGGCGGACGGTGGTATTTGAGCCCGCGTAATGGCGGGCTCCCGCAGCCCCGCGTATACACGCTCCTGAATACGGAGTCCGGGCTCTTATCTGTGAGGACAATTACGAAAACATTCATCTTCTCCATTCATCTCCCGGGAACTGCTTTTGCTGCCGCTGGCCTGGGCTCAGCCTTTGCCGGGTTTGCGCCCCTCTCTCTTCCTCTTCTTATCCTTTCCCCTTCCTTTCCCCCGGGCGACTTCCTCTCCTTTATTCATTTAATTCGCCTCTGATTCCTCCTTGTGATGCTTACAATTCCCCCTCCCTCCCCCCCAGGCAACCACCTGGCTGATGATGCGAGTCATTAGAGGCCTGCGCGTTTAAATTTTGAATATTCTCCCGGGCCGCGCGCCCCGGCGCCCCCGCTGGCCTCGGCCGCCCGGCCCCCAGAGGACGGCACGGCCTCTTTATTACAGCGGCCGCCCGTCTCCGGCAGGCCGCCTGCAAGGAAATTTAAATTTGATACGGCCGACAACGATTCTATAACGACGGTGTGACGTCAGCCGCGCCAAACCTGGACGCCCCCCGCTGCAGTCCGCCCCGGCCTCCAGGCCGAGGTCCACGTCGACGGCTGCCCCTCCCCGTCCAGCACCGCAGCCGCTGAGAGGGAAGCGGGCTCGTCGGGGGTGGCACGGCCGCCGACGGCCGCCCGCCTCCAAAACGAGTTTACGATATCTCTACAAGCGCGTTTTATGGCGGGGCGATTGCCGATTGTTCAGTTATTGGTCCGTTGGCGCCTCGGGGGTGATAGACGCACGCGCGCGCGCGCTCACACACACGCCCACACACACGTGCGCGCGTGCGCGAACCATCACGATCTCCCACTTACGGACGTTCGCGCAACGGCGGACGGCCAGGGCGGCAATATTCGGCCGCCAAGATGGCCGCCGAACCCGAGGTGCCGGGGGCGGATTTTTCATACTTCAACTTGAGGACGGCCCCCCCACACGGCGCGCGGCGCACCCGCGGCGGTAACCTATCCGAACCGGGAGACAGGTGTCAGAGAGGCGGCGGTGACGAGCTGGGCCGTGGGGAGCGGCGGCACGGCGGCGGCACGGCAGCGGCACCGCCCGCCAGCACGTGACGTGACACACTCTCCCACCCGTATCGGACGTATATCGCCATGCACAGCCCTCCATGACACGCGGCGCCACAGCGCAGGCACAGCACAGGCACAGCCGACAGTTCGCACACGTGACAATACGTACGGTTCATTCCCGGTAGCACCACCCACCCCTCTGGACCCCTCTGGGACCCCTCCGACGCACCCGTCCCCTCGGCGAGTCCCGGACGGACGGCGAAAGCGACGATGGTGATCGCCGAGGTATGAAAAATTTCGTGGGGATACTGAAAAGGGAAGGGGTTGGTCGACCCTTTTAGGGTTGACGGCGCGGCGCGGGCAGACTTTAATCCTTAATTGGCATCTTATTACCCCCCGCTGCGCACAGCGGGACGCTGCTGGGGACACGAAGCAAAAGGGTCGGAGTGAGGATACAAGAGACACTTTGTGACAGCCGTCGTGTGTGTGTGTGTGTGTGTGTGTGTGTGTGTACGTCACCAGCGAACCTTGTCATCATTTCTGTTGATTTCCTCGCGCGTCGTTGAATCGATGCGAAACAAGTTGCTTTCAGCGAGGAAATTAAAAATAATGAGCGTATAAAAATATTCCTTTTCTTCACCCAAGTTAGAGAATCACTATTACTAACTAGCCAAAAATAGTGTTGTTTTTTTTTTCACATTTCTCGCAAAAGTGCACTCCGCTGATGATGAGGTGCTCAGCGTGGCTGCACCCGCGCTCCCCGCCCCACCTCCGCCTGCCACCGGCCGGTGATGAGCGCTAGTGTCGTCCACTCTGAATTCATTTTTATCTGGGCGACATCTACTGCGTCCTTCTGGTTGGAACGCAAAATACCGTAAACTTGTCCGGTGAGTCAGCGGGAGCTTATACCAACCAGAGGAGAGAGAGAGAGAGAGAGAGAGAGAGAGAGAGAGAGAGAGAGAGAGAGAGAGAGAGAGAGAGAGAGAGAGAGAGAGACGGGGGATGCGGTCTCGGCGGCAGCGCTTGCTCGTGACAGACGGAGACAAAAACGCACCCAAGCCGACCAGCTTTTTGGCCCCGGCTCCTCCTCCTCCGACTCTATAAAATCCCATCGCTTTTACTACTTTTCAGCTCGGTCCGTCTGCCGCTTTATATTATTCCCAGTGGTCTCCGCTGTCGGTAGATCCTTTTGGCGCCGCCAAAAAACACTAACCTCCCTCTTGTTGCGAAACAGCAGCGAGGGAGAGAGGGAGAGGGAGAGAGAGGTAGGGAGAGAGACCGAGCAGGGGCAAAGGTGGAGGAGTGAGCGAGAGAGCCAAGGTTCGACACCCCCTCTTCCTTTTCCGACGCCGTGAAATCAAGAGACGAGATATTTGATCCTACGGGGCCTCGGATGAGACTAAGGAAAGGGATATCAAAGGGAGGACAGTGACCGCCCCCTCCCGAGCGCGCGCGCGCGCACACACACACACACACACACACACACTCACACAAACAAACACACAAACTCTTTGCTGCGGCATTCGTCGCATTCTGCAATTTGCGCAGTGACCCGCAGTGACACAGCGGTTAGGTCCGCCTGCTAATCAGCGGACCAAAAGTATCCAACCAATTTCCCCTCCCTCTCTCTCTCTTCTCTCTCTCTCTCTCTCTCTCTCTCTCTCTCTCTCTCTCTCTCTCTCTCTCTCTCTCTCTCTCTCTCTCTCTCTCTCTCTCTCTCTCTCTCTGTCTCATCGAATTAATCCAGGCTGAAGAAGAGAACTCATTTATTTTTTGGAAACACGAAGCCCCGACGCTTTCTTGTGTTACAGCGCGCACTGCAGCATTCATTGCAGCAGCGCAGCCAGCGCAGCCAGCGCAGCCCCCCTGGCGTGGCGGCGTCGAGTCCGACGGGGGTCTTCGGCTTGGCCAGCGACGCGGAACAGCGGCGTGGCGCTGACGCGGTAACGCTAGGCGAGGCCACCCAGAGCGAGGCTCCGATGTCACAGCGACAATAAACTGGCCAAATTTGAACGGGCAAGAGATTCTGATTGATGAATGTGCGCGGGACGTCCCTTTGGAAATGATGTGTATCTTTGACTAAACCACTGCGGTTCCTGGTATGGAGGCGCAGCACAGCACAGTGCGCCCCGGGACGACGGCTGTGGGCCTGAGTCAATGTTTGAGTGGGCAGTTTGGTCGTCTCTCTCTCTCCATCTCTCTCTCTCTCTCTCTCTCTCTCTCTCTCTCTCTCTCTCTCTCTCTCTCTCTCTCTGTCTCTCTCTCTCTCTCTCTCTCTCTCTCTCTCTCACATCTCTCTCGTCTCGGCGGCCAGCTACGACGCCCAGCGAGCGCTTCATGATGGTGGGCTGCCTCGCTATGCGGCTTGCTCCTTGCACCTCTTCGCCCGCTAGCTGGCCGAGTTTGCAAAGTAACATTGCAGCAGGCGCATCGCATGGGGAGTTTGCTCTGACAATGCAATCAGCACACGAGTCCCGTCCATAAGTTACCGGCGGGGTGTCAACTAGCAGCTCCACACACACACACAAAAAAAACGGAAAAGAAACAGAGATTCAATTCCATATTCCAGGACAGCTTTTCAAAAGAGTAGCACACAATTCCATATTCCAGGACAGCTTTTCAAAAGAGTAGCACACCAAATTAATTCCATACAAAACTTTGAAAAGGGCTGCATAGAAAATTTCCTCTTGATGCATAATTTGACACAGTTCCGAACGATTCAATAAAATGTCCAAAATGTCTCAGTAATACTCGGTAATACTTATTGAGTCGATAAAGGTTCAAATGGACGTAATGGAAAATTCATGGCACCCTATACCTGACCAAAATTCAAAGCTGTTGGTCGGGACGTGAGTGCCACGGCTCGGCCACGCCCACCCGGGGCAGCCAGAACCACACCGCACGCTGTTCCCAGAAAGCCAGCCATTCCTCTCGTCAAGGTGCGAACAACAAATGCACACGGGGAGCCTGGAGCCCGAGAGTGACTCAGGGGAGTCTGTCAGGGAGGCATTTTAGTGTTCTACGGTCGTGTTTCCCAGGAGAACTTTTCCGGTGAACTCTGCCAGGGGCATGCTATACATACTTGCTTGCTGCTACTGCACAATGCAGTGGCAGCAGTGGCATGTGAGGAAACAGTGTGCTGGCTGAGTTTGCCCGAGCACAACAGTGATAGCCAGGCTGCGACACGTGACCTGTGCTGCTGAGAGTTTCGTGATAAGGCAACAAAAATCTCTCCTCGCGCAGTGAAAACTCACCCTTATTCAGCTCGGCAGCCCTCATCAGCAATTCCAGCCCCTGCTTTCACATTCCTCGCTTCCTTACCCTGCTCGCCATGTCCAGATGAGGTAATTAGCAGATGCAAAGCCAGGTGAAATAACAATTTTAAAAAAGGAGCATACACATCCCCGCTGTTATTGCTAACGGTTCGAGGCGAAACAAGGCAATGTCTTGCTCTAATACGGCCGGGCAGTTGGTCGTTATAGAGAAGGCGGAGTCTTCGCAACAAATTAGACGGCCAATCCCAGCGAAGGCCTCGCCCAAACAAACGGAATGTAACGTTCGATGTGCAAACAACAGTATCACACCTTGCGCCGAAAATGAGATGGCAGATTAACAGAGAAAAAGGTTAGGGCGGCTAGTCTGGGGGGAAACCCATTAGCCCCAGACCGTAAACACAACCCGTTAAAAAGGGGGAGACGATCGGTATCTCGGGTTGCGAAAGCAAGCAGATGCTGCTTTTAGGGCTGCCGTTGCGTCGGGTCCGTCTTGGAATCTCACTTTTGTGGAAGGCGCTACGACGACGGGTTGCCTATATACCATGGTTAGACGCGTTCCGGTAAAACGATAAAATTACAGAGCCGCCGGGAGTAGTGGCTGCGCCGCTCTGTGGGCGGCGTGCAGGCGTGGCAGCGACGTGCCGGCGGCGTGCCGGCGGCGTGCCGCCGAACCCCGGCGTTTTCAAACCGCTGCTGCGCCGTCCCATTATAATTTTGGTGCGGCGTCTCGTGGCCTGACGTGGCGCTCGCCTGTAATTTTCTGCTCATTATAAAATATACACGCGGCGCACGACCCCGCGCATGCGCACGACAGCGGCGCCCGCTGATAGACAGCGCTCACAGATCGGCGGCGTACGACATTGTTTTTTTTTCCACCGCCGCCCGCAGCTGCCGCAATGGCGGCGCGGCAATGTGTTTTACGTACAGTCGACGACGACGGTTTCCAGCGAAAACTGTTGCAAGGCGGTGGCGTCGACGTGCTCTCTTCCACGACGATGGCGCGGCGCGTCGCTCGATGCACTCCCCCCGCTGCGTGCGCAATTCGAGCGGAATCCCAAGCGGTATTGTCGCTGACCGGCCGCGCCCGCACGCCGCTAGCGCTCCGCCCCTCCGCCCCCTCACGTCCGCGCGCACGCCGAACGTGCGAATGTAAGAGGCGGCGGTGGGAGCGAGCGCCCAATGGGCGCGGCGCCGACGCAGACGTGCAACGACGTGGACGTGCAGCGCGGCGTGGACGTCCGTACGATGCGGATGGACGTTCATCGAGGTGGACATGGACATCCGCGGAGGTGCCCAGCCAGGATTAGACTGTGAAAACGATATCGAATCTATGTCTATTCGATTACCGACAAATCGTGAACCACCGTCGATTCGAGATCTGAAGTCGATTTTCTATGTTGATTCGGCAAAAAGAATTTTCGACACCATCGATATCGATTTGGTACAATTTCGACAGTCTATTCCTGGCTAGGTGGACATGCGGACATCAATGGAGGTGGACGTCCATTCGGTGGACGTCCTAACCTAACCTACCGCGGTAGACACTACTGTGTACTCGTAGCGCGCTGGCGATCAGACCACGTGGCCCTCACATGGGCCCGACAGATCCTGCGAATAATTTCTGTATCCATTACACAGACATGGCGGAAGCCTGCGCCTACATCCCGGCTCACGCCTGGGTGCTAATGGCTCTACCAGCCGCCGCCGCCGCCATCTTGCCGGCAAGCCTAAATCACTTCGGCCCTCGCTGCCGCCGCCGCCGCTTTGCTGGTGATTACAGTAGTGCCCGAAAGTGCTGCTGAGCGGCAAAGAGACATGTCAGCCCGGCCGGATGTCCCTCTCGGCCAATTATGAGCGGAAATCGACGAGAAACGACGGCAACTCGGCGCAGCTTCTTTCCGCGGGCGGTGAGAGAGAGAGAGAGAGAGAGAGAGAGAGAGAGAGAGAGAGAGAGAGAGAGAGAGAGAGAGAGAGAGAGAGAGAGAGAGAAGAGAGAGAGAAAAGAGAGGCTGCAGGCCGGGCATCCGTGCCTCTACCCATCATTTCCCCGATCGCCGTGGCGTTATAGCCGTTTTGCATCCCATGTTTCAGTCAGACAACGCCAGCGCTGGCTGGCCTACACGATATGCGCGCGCCCCGCCGCACTGCCAAGGTTATTTCGTAATGGATGGCCGTCTCCAGGAACTAGCCGTTCGCGTTGCGATGCGATCGGTACGATACTTACATCGCAGGCTCCGCAGGCTTCGCAGGCACACGTCCGGAGCCGGGCCCTGGCGGCAGATGGCTCAACAGCCACCCGTGCACTGGAAAAAAATACTGTCAAGATTCTTCTTTGTTTCCCTCGCGAAATTTTAGCTCTCGGAACCAAGATTTACTGCTCATCCGGAAATTGACTGAAAATTTGATTGCGACCACTGACCTTTATTTTCTCCGTGCCGTGCCTCTGATGGGGTCACAATGAAACGTTCTGTTAAAAATACAATCTCCTGCAGTCCTTGAATTGTGTTTATGTCTTGACGCGGACACCATTGGCGCGCACAGGTCGACAAAGGGATGCGACTTGACGGCCGCAGGGCCGCAGGGGCGCGCGGGGAGGCCACCAAACGGAGCGCGGACAAAAACGCATACTACCGCGAAAAAAGAAAGAAAAACGAGCGTAAAATGCGCTCGTCACAGGAAGCAGCCAGCAGTGGCAGCGCACCCTGGTGGTGTGGTGGGGGGGAAGTATAACAATAAAATTGGCAATAATTTTTCGCGGTGACTTGCACACCTTGTTGGGTTCGTTCCATTACGGTGACGTAATTCACTCTGTCAGCCCGGTGCGCAGTTTGTGCACACCATCAATATCCTATTCACGTCGAGGACGCAGCGGCCGCACGTCCGGCAGGAAGGATCCTTGTATGAGAATTTCAGCGCATCCTGCCTGCGGTGTGAGTTTCTCATAGGGAAGCAGGCGCGGTGGGGTTGAGGCCGGGTGCGGTTTCCAGGATCGCCGCACTGCCTTGTGTTCGCCGCACGCCAACAAGCGCCTCGCCTTCATGTGGACGGTAATGCTGGGTTCGTATACAGCTCCCCCGCCTCCGTCTCCCCCCGGCTGCGCCCCAGCGCGTAGTCCTGGTGCGCTGTGAAATCGGGAGAGGAGTCTGGGTATCGACGCCCTGGCCGGGCCTCCACTAATGAAGGGGAAAGACCCTCTCTCGATAGTGATCAACGGGGTACACGTACGGGCCGGGCGGGGGGGGGCGGGGGGCAGGCCTGCCCTCGGACGGCCTCCGTCGGGGGTCCCCGCCGCCCGGCCAGGGTAGGCGTGCCCGTCAGACAGGGGAGTTCTGGGGGTCCTCGTTCACTGCACGACCGGGAGCCATCGAGAAACGCCCCCGGGGCGATGCCCAGCACGAACGTGACCCTCTCGAGCGCATCAACGCCCCCCTACCGCGCGCGGGGTCCTCTTGATTTCTCATAGAATTGATCGCCGCGGAGGACCTCCCTCATTAGCATGCAGAAGGACATGTTCGGCGGGGTCCTTGGCCGAGGCGCCAGCATTTGGACGCGGCCTGGCGTCAGCGGCGTCAGCGGCGTCAGCGGCGTCAGCGGCGTCAGCGGCGTCAGCGGCGTCAGCGGCGTCAGCGGCGTCAGCGGCGTCAGCGGCGTCAGCGGCGTCAGCGGCGTCAGCGGCGTCAGCCTCCATCACCGTCATAATCAACCCGGTCCGGGGGGGACGACCGCGTTCCGGCTGCTCCGTCACGCTCTCTTCGGCCGAATAATGAAAAATCAAGTCAATGCGACGTGTACACGCTGTGCCCCGGCCATCACGACCAATCAGCAGCCATCCTTCACCGTATCAGAGCGGCGCTCGGCGGCGGTCAGAGGGGAAAAAACCGCGCGACAGCCAGTCAGTCAGCCGGGCGGCCATTTCTCAGACATCTGCCATCAGCAGCAGCAGCAGCAGCAGCAGACAGCGGCAGGAAAGGCGTGCCAGATCATGGATGCTCCACACAGGCCCCATCTCATCCCTGACCGCAAAGCCAGAGCAAGCGTTACGTCGATCAAAGAGGTAATTACAGGACAGGGAACAGGTGCGGCCGGGGCCGGGCGGCCAATGGGATCTGCGGGGCTGAAAACCACTATCAGCCAATCTGCGACGCGCGATCAAGGACCAGCCCACACGCCATCGACACATCAGGGCTGCATAGAGTACGCCGCCGCCACTGGTGCTGCATAAAGTATGAGAAATTGGGCACGGTCCGGAAAATAGCACACTTCCGCCGATGTTCCTTGAGCCGAGAGGGGCCGAGAGAGCGGCCGCATCAAATTGTCATAGTCGTGTGCGGCCGGCCGAGGAGATCGCCGACGGCGGCCGATCTCAGCGCGGACCTGCAGACCCGCGGTTCAAACGCCGACCGAATGACTAATGCACAGCACACATAACATCATGACGCTATTCCAGACAGCCAATTTTTATTCGTACAACTTTTTTTTCGTTCCCGATTGCGCGGTCCGCAGAAAGAGAAAGAGAGAGAGAGAGAGAGAGAGAGAGAGAGAGAGAGAGAGAGAGAGAGAGAGAGAGAGAGAGAGAGAGAGAGAGAGAGAGAGAGAGAGAGAGAGAGAGGCTTTCCACACCGGAAAAGGCGAGCGACGACAAATGCGTCGCGGACCGGACGGGCAGGGTACGGTACGGGCTGCGGCCGCCTCATCCCCGCGTCGTCGCGGTCCTGACCCTCGTCGTCGGCGACCCCCCGTGTCCCCCGTCGACACGCCTATCTCTGTGATCGGCACGGGCGGAAGCAGCAGCGAGCGCCGCCGGGGCGGAGGGGGACGACGGGAAGGGACGGGACTGGACGGGGGCGGCCGGGAGAAGGGCGGCACGGCGCGGCACAGGCGCGGCACGGCGGCCTGGATGGTTCGGCTGCCCGCCGCGGCGGTCACTATAAATGTCAGCCCGGGATAAGGGCAGCAGCGGCGGTTGCAGCGGCGGCAGTGGCAGCAGCAGCAGCAGCAGCGGTGCCAGCGCGGTGCGTGAGCGGATTGATCGACCTGGCTGCGCCGCGTCTCTGTTATCGCGGTCCGAAAGAGAGAGAGAGAGAGAGAGAGAGAGAGAGAGAGAGAGAGAGAGAGAGAGAGAGAGAGAGAGAGAGAGAGAGAGAGAGAGAGAGAGAGAGAGAGAGAGAGAGAGAGAGAGAGAGAGAGAGAGAGAGAGAGAGAGAGAGAGAGAGAGAGAGAGAGAGAGAGAGTTTTTGTTTTGAAGCACCGCGCTGGCGTTGACGGGCTGTTCGTCATGTGCCGACTGCGCCCACACGCGCATCGCGCATGCGCAGAGACTGTTCTCTGTGGGCAGCGGAGCCGCGCCGGTTTTCCTCGCGGGTTTTCCTCGCGAATTATGGCGGCCTTCGGCGGTCGCGGTTTGCGCCGTCGGCCACATACTGCACGCACGGCGCGCACCCTCCGCCACCGAGCGGGGGCGTCGAATACGAATAGCAGAAGCCGGGGCGGGGGCGGGGCGGGGCGGGGCGGGGCGGGGCCGATCAGCATACCGGGCCGGGCGGGACGCGGCCGCGATGCGACGGGACGATCGGAGCCGTGCGGAGCCGCCGTGCCGATGCTATCCTGCAGGCCGAGGCCGCCGTCGGCAGGGCAGGCGGTGCCAAGCCAAGCGAACAACGGCAGGAAGGATGAGGAGCGGGCCCAGCCCAGCCCGGCCCAGCCCGGCCGCCGTCGTCCCCGGGATGACGCGGTCAGTGTGAGTCAACGATTCCGTCCCCAACCCTCGGCCATGCCGCGGCCCCGCCGGCCCCGTGCCGTCATCCGTGCCGCGGTGTGCCATCGTAGTCATAGCTCTTTCCATTTCTTGGCGGATCCCGGAATGGAACCGCGCCAGCCGTCGTGGCCGGACCCCCGCCGGACCCCGGTCCCTCCGCCGGCCCCCGGACCCCCGCCGGCCCCCGGACCCCCGCCGGCCCCGCCGTCGGTCCGTCCGAGGCCGGAAGGCTCTGCGACGGCGACCGATCGGATAGGGAGGGCAGCCGGTGAGATGCAGCCATAGCAGTATATATATATATATATATATATATATATATATATATATATATATATATATATATATATATATATATATATATGCCCCGGAGCAGAGGTCGCCGCCGTCGTAATCTCTTCTCGGCCTCGGTGACACGCCATCGGGGGGAGCGACGACGGGGTGGTGCGGCAGGGAGGGGACGACGACGGGCTTGATGGGCTAGATTCTCACAGATGGATCCACCACACACTTTCCTGTCCTAATTTTTACTCGTTCTTTGCTATTCCTCTACTAAGAACGAGTTGCGCTCGCCCTGTCGGTGTCGCCCGCAGCCAACAGTCACTTCTCGCGTACACCGCAGGGCTTGTGGTAATTAGACCAGTGGTCTAGTTAAAATGTAATAAAAAAAACGCAGAATAAAAGACTCATTCGAACCTGTACGGAATGAATGAATCAATGAATGGCGTCATCGACTAGAACTCTATAATTATATTTACCCGGCGCCTCGCGGCGGAATGAAAGACGTCGTTAAAAGAACGTTAAACGAAAAGAAGCCTCAAAAAGACCAGACCAGCGCAGCCGCGCACGCGTGCGCACGTGCGCGCGCGTGTGTGTGTGTGTGTGTGCGTATATCCGAGTTGCTTTTGCAGACTGGTAAATAATTTACGGCACCTCATTTTAGATCCGTGGCGTCCAGGGCGGGTCTTAATTGTTTCCAATTTGGGTCTTTAGACCTTTCTCCTCCTTTTGGCGGCCGCGCGCTCCACGACCCTTGCTATTATTATACCATGCCGATCTCGCTGCTGGTTTTATTTCTCCCCGCTAATAGGAACAATGTGTAATTATTGGTGGAAACGAGAGAATTTCTCGAGTACCACTGCAACCACAGCAGGCAGCGCCCCCTGCGTTCGTGTCCGCAGACAGAGGCCAGGAGCGGACGTAGGGGGCGGCGCGGCCGTTGGGAGTTACGGGGATCTGCGCGGGGCAGCGGCCGGCCGACTCTGTGGCGGCCGACGGCGGCGGAACACGCAATCGGTCTTCTTGTCCGTCGTCCGGGACGCGGCCGCCGCCGATGCCGTGCGCGGCCCAAGGCGGCAGCGGGGCCCGGCGCAGCCGGCGGCGAGGAAGGAATTGGACGTAGCGCCCAGAGCAACCCCCCGCCTTTTTTTGCCCCTCCCCCTCCACCCTTTCCCTGCTAAATCTCATATCTCTCTCTCTCTCTCTCTCTCTCTAACTGATGAAAACACAGCTAAGTTGACATACTTTGGAATGTTTCATTCACTTATAACCTATGGAACTCTGATTTGGGGAAACTCCACTTTAGCAGCTGAAGTATTCAAACTTCAAAAAAAGGCAGTCCGAGCCATTTTTAACTTACCACAAACCTATAGCTGTAGAGATATTTTTAAAGGCTTTAAAATTATGACTCTTCCCTGTATCTATATACTAGAAATGCTTATGTATGTAAAAAATAATTTTAGTAAATTCACTCTTAATAAGGATGTTCATCAATACAATACTAGGAAAAAGTGTGATATCTACATTAACAACAATGTTTTAAAACTTACTCAAAATGATGTATTTTATCGGGGAACATTACTGTACAATACCCTACCAGAAAATGTCAGACTCCTACATGCTTCTAAATTTAAAACTAAACTTAAGCAGATCTTGTTAGACGGGTCCTTTTATTCTGTTGACGACTTTTTAAGAAGAGTCTAACATTGTATTTATGTTTCTTTATTTATATGTTGTCTACAACTGTTAACCAGTTACCTGGCAATAAACTCAAACTCAAACTCAAACTCTCTCTCTCTCTCTCTCTCTCTCTCTCTCTCTCTCTCTCTCTCTGTCTCCCCCACTCCCTCCCTCTCTCTCGCTGTTTCTCTCTGTCCCTCCTCCTTGCAGATTCCCCGAAAGCACGCCATCCCCGTGCCCCGCCGCATTTCGGCGTCATCTGCTAGCGTGTCTGCAGGCGGTGGAGTCCGTCATCTACATCCAGGCTCCACTCGCACAATCTCCGAGCTATGGGAAATTCGGCAGAGCGCACGCGGCAGGCTGCGATGACTTTATACAACAGTCCTGAGCGGATGTTGGCGGGTCTCGGTACTCACGATGCTGACATGAAGCCCAAGGTCCTGGGTTCGAAACCTGATTTATATTTAGCTCCAAATTTGGTGTGCCCCGCCACGACTTCTTCATGTCGCGTTTTTCGAACGGGGCGTTGCGGCGCATACGTCATGACCCCATGGCGGCGCGTTGCGTCCCATTTATTAGGGGCGACTTGCAAATGACTGCACGACAAGACTTCATGAATAATACACCACGGACCACGGGGCCATAGGGTGTGGGGCCCTCAAAAGAATCCCGATCTTTACGCTTCTCATTACCCTAATCGCATCTTTCACGGAGTACGGGGCGAAATACTCTGCTGCTGCAGACTATTTTTATTATTATTATTATTGTTTGTGTGTGTGCAGTGCTAGAGATTCCTAGAGTGAGACAAAAGGGAAGGAGGGACTTGACGGAGCATTTACATGTGATTGTCAGGTGTCAGCCTGCGCTGCTTGTGGAATAATTCTGATTCTTTTCCGTCCTTCGTTCTTTTGACTTCTCCAGTCTACTATGGTGTGAAATTTTCTTTGTTGGCGTTTTTTTTTCTCTTTCATTCACTCACTTTGTGGACCAATCTGGTTCTGATTCATGAACATTTTTTCCAGTGTTATTGCTGAAAGTTTGTCTTACTTCAATATTGATTACTTTTTCTTTGCCAGAAACGTCAGTACTTCAGGGTAAGGAAGTGAGGAAAAAGACAATGTTTCAGGTAATATTATGCTTTATTATACACACTTTTAAGATCACATTATCACAGTCATTTAATAAAAAATAACATTCCAATTATAATGACTATTTAATAACGAATGGTGTACAAGATACAACCCATTCTTTATTTATCATCTCCTGCTCCATTTCATTTTCTCCATCAGCTACAAGCTTACTTTGTAACCACTCCGAGCAAAAGCGAAAAAGCCTACAAGAAATCTTTCTCACTTTTCCACACTCTACGTTGGACCTATCAGGCTTGCAAGAGCCACTGCGGGCTACACCACTTCAACATTTTAGGGGCAGCACACTAAATACAAAAATAACCACTGATGGACAGACAAGAGTAGCGACACAGAGAACAAAGCATCACTGAATCGATAATTAGGGCTAATGGTTTCTGAATCCTTTAGATTACATATTGGGGTATACTGCTAGAAGTTGTTTTTTTGCCATGCACATTTTCACGAAAAACATCAATAGCGTACATTATTACTCCTATAAGTGATTTTAGCGACGAATACAGAAGTGTCGTAATATATTTTTCCACAAAGACCCATGCAAAGGGAACGCTTCCCCAGGAAATTTCTTATGTTTACATAAAACACAAACTATTACTAAAAACCCTTTTTTTTATGTTTTGAGTTTTATCATCCCATTTTTTTTTACAATGAAAGTCAGTGGCGATTTCTTAAAACCCATCATCGCAAAAATATGCTTTTGCAGATTATTTTTTGTGTGTACATCGTGTTCGAACCCCTGGCTGCAGATAGGTGCACTTTTCACACACGGTGTGGCCCTGTCCAACTTGCCACTTCACAAAGTAACTCTTTCCCAATCAAGTCTTCACATTTTTTTTTTCACGGAGCCTTTCCTCCAATTTTCTTCTCACTTTATGTCTTCCGGTCGCCCCGCCAACGCGCATGGCACTGATATGTCCGACATCAATACGAAGGCTTAGGGCAGCGCAGTCAGTCTTAAGATATATATAGAAAAGTGCGGGCAACTTTGGTAGGTTGCTATTCTTCCTTTTTTTCGACAAAAAAAAAAAAAATTACAATAATCGGGTCGACGGTGAGTTGGAGCCGAGTACCCGGCGGAGACTATGGAAAGGGCAGCACCCGTTGCAGCATCAAGGTGCTCGACTCCAGCTCAGCCACCTCCCCAAGAACAGCCATAGCGGCGCTCGCCTGTGGCGGTGGTGGCAGCAGCGGGCGCCATCTTCTGCCCCCTAGCGCCACCAACGCCCTACGCGAGCCGAGCGCCCATTCACTTTGGAATTGTTTGCAGCAAACCACAGAAAAGATTAGTTTTCCTGCCTTCCGCGAACCTTTTCCAGATCTGCGATCTGAGAGAAGAAATAAGACGATGACGATAAAAAATAATAGAATACGACATCTAATAAAAGTCTTTGAAGATACATGAGGACTTTCACAAAGTCGAAAATTAAAAGGGAAAATTTGAAAGCCCATCGGAAGTGCCGACATACGGTGTTTTATCAGCTCCAGATTTCACAATGTAAATTTTAAACAGAATAATGGTCAAAAAGTTTACCACAGACTGGAAAAGTTTCTCAGTTGTAATGGAGTGCATTTCCTTATACCCGTAGCGATTGAACCAGTTCGACAAAGGGACATATTGAACACATTTCGAATAAGCGTTTTTCGGTTTTGTTTTTAGTCTTGGAGCATCAGCCCCGATTCACTACAAAGAATAAAAGCCAAAATAGTCGCCCCTGCATACAACCCAGCAAAGGAGCGTCTGCTCAATATTTAACAGTCCCAACAAAAAGTTACACATAAATAGCTCTGACTGCAGAAATGACATCCGAAACACAATCGCTAAACAAAACAATGATTTAACTTATGTTACACGAAGTGTTAACTACACATAACAGCAGAGTGCGCCGCAAATAAGAGTATGACTCAAAGGTATACAAAATAAGGGCAAATTGCATATAACTAACACAATGAACAGAATCACAGGCTAATGCCGAATATAAACAGTTTACATTTTTTTTTACTCAGAGTAGACAAAAAATAGATTTATTGTAGGATGCACAGGTAACATCTACCAATTTATATCCTGGTCGACTACAGGACATCCCCTCTAAACTGACCACATAAGATGCCTCTTTCTTCGATTTCAGGTCTGAAGATATATGTTCAACAATTACAATTTACTACCCTGATAAGAACTTTTTTTTCTCTGTTAAACACATCACTAACGAGGCTATAACAAGTCGGATATCGTAACCACGGTGCAACATGACAAGCCGCTAAGGCTCCACTCACACGTGATGTATACTTGTTAATTACACATTACATATAATATATTCTATGCATTGCAATGTACAAACAAACGTAAACAATAAAAGAATCAGTGCCTCTCCCTGCGCCGAGCCGAAGTGCGCCTCAGACTAACCGCCCTCCGGCTCCAGGCCAGGGAAAAATAAAACTCCACTAGCCCTCGCACAGCAATAACGATCCGAAATGGCGCGGCATCAGACCGAGACCAAATTTTTTTTTTTAAAGAAAAACAAAACGCCAGTCCAAATTGGAAAGAGATAAAATTTGAAAATAAAATAATGATAACGAGAAAAGAAAACATTTACGAAAAACGAAAAAGATTCTGGCCTAGCCCCAGCAGCGGAGCGAGCAGCGAAAACGGAGCTAAACAACGGCGCTATGCGGCTCGCTCCCCCGCTGGGGCATTTCATTCCATTCCATCTCACTCCATTCCAGTTTACTGCGGCGCAAGGGCCAACCTCTATCTCTCTCGCACGCACGCACTCACACACACGCACACACACACACACACTCACACACGCACGCACACTGGCTTTGGCTAGACGGGGACAAGTCGCAGGAGGCTGTCGGAGTTCCACAGCACCCGGCTCGAGTCGTCGTCACGCTCCCGGCAGTGCGGGAACATGGCGCCCCAGGCCACGGAGCCGAGCGGCGGAAGCGGCGCGCCCAGCGGGTCCGCGGCCGTGGCCCCGGGGACCGGGCCCACCGGGGCGGGGGCGGGCACGGGGGCGTGGTGCTGGGGGTGGTGCTGGCCCTGGGGGCCGTACCAGCCCACGCCCGCCCCCACGCTGGCCGCCGCCGCCGCTGCCGCCGCCGCCGACTCGAACGAGAAGCCGGACGCGTTGAGGTGCAGCATGGTGTCAGACCAGCTGGGAGTGGCGCGCGCGCAGTCCTGGCTGGAGGGCAGCGCCCGCGACGACCGGGACCTCTTGACACCACACCGCCGAGCCTGCAGACACAAGGAAGACACACAGCCATGAGTCCCGGGTTCGAGTACCGGTGAGGTGGACAGCAGCAGCAGCAGCAGCAGTGCGTGCCGGAGAGGAGGGCAAGGGCGTCCTTGCCGTCCAAATAACTATTGCTTGTCCGGGGCTAATCTCGCTCCATCTTTAACGTGTTATCCACGCGGAGAGAGGGAGACGGAGGGAACACGAGATGGGGCGGGCCGGGCGCGGGACAGAGAGCACGAACATGCCGCGCCGGCGGAATGGGCGGGGAACACAAAAAGATGGAAACGGCAGAGATTACGGGGAGTTGCAAATTCTCAATGCTCACTCTGCATAACAATTTGCCGCGTTGGGCGGGGCGCCCTCCTGATTCGCCATCACGCACTTATTCGAGAGGGAGCGAGAGAGAGAGAGAGAGAGAGAGAGAGAGAGAGAGAGAGAGAGAGAGAGAGAGAGAGAGAGAGAGAGAGAGAGAGAGAGAGAGAGAGAGAGAGAGAGAGAGAGAGAGAGAGAGAGAGAGAGAGAGAGAGAGAGAGAGAGAGAGAGAGAGAGAGAGAGAGAGGGAGAGGGAGAGAGAGGGAGAGAGGGAGAGGGAGAGGGAGAGGGAGAGGGAGAGGGAGAGGGAGAGAGAGAGAGAGAGAGAGAGAGAGAGAGAGAGAGAGAGGGAAAAGGAGCGGGACGTAGCCCCCCCCATCCCCCTTCCCCCGGCTCAGAGAGAGAACACAGCATGCCACTTATTCCAACGCCCATCTTGTCTGTTTCCGAAAAGACCCTGGCCCTGGGCCCTGCCCGCCACAGACCGCTGAATTACTACAGAAAAAAAAATAACAATAATAAAAAGATTAAGTCCAGCCCCAAACAAATTGAGGCCGATCGGAGTGGAGCCCAGCGTTATGCCGCCTTGCCACGCCGGCCGCGGACCGGTTCCGTTGATAGGGTTTTGATGCGTCCGGCTCCCCCATTGGCTCGCGTGTCCCGGCTCTACTATCTCCCGGCCAATGGGAGACGCGCTCGCTCGCCGTGGCGTCGTAAGTTTTTAGCGAGGAGCCCCGCCTCGGGGAGCGCGTCCAAAAAGCTCCGCAGGTTCTGTAATCTGATCTCCGATGCCATGGGGTGGGGGGGGGGGGGGGGGGGGGAGTCGTATCGAAATCCAAACCCGATCAGCCAGGGACATCGTCAAACTGAGATGGCGACGCCGGACCAGGGAATAAACACTCCAACGCCGGCGGAGCAGCAGCGGACAGAGAGCAGCGATTCCACTTGAAACGTAGAGAAAGGCAGCGGCGTAGAAAAAAAATAAGATCCCTTTTCATTGTAACACGTTTGAGCGGCGGCAGTGGTGGTGGTGGTGGTGCAGTGAGATAAAGAAGGGAAAAGGAATCATGGTGATCAGCATCGGCGGCCCGACAGAGACAGAAGACGCTGTTAGTGTTGCAGCAGCAGCTGCAGCAGCAGCTGCAGCAGCGGCGGGCTCAGGGCGCTCTCACGACGACGAGCTTGTCGTCGCGGAAACCGTTCAGTTTCAGCAGTTCCGGATATTGAAAACTCGTGGCCATTATGCAATCAGCACACTGCTGCTGCTGGACCCTAAGGGTGCCGTCGAGACTTCATACAGCACACATGCGAGAGGGATAGAGAGAGAGAGAGACATGGAGCGAAGAAATAGAGTGAGAGCAAGAGAAGGAGAAGAAGAAGAAAGGTAAATAGGCCGCAGCCGTTCGTGCCTGTGCATTATATTTCAGGAATATGGCTCTGAGCGGCCAGCATGGAGACGAAGGCCCTTCCCCCCCCCCCCCTCCACCTCACCCTGTCCGTAAGATGAACGAGGGGGAAAGGGGCAGGGTGACTCTTTTGGCAGCCGAAACTTCCCCCGGGGAAAGGAAGGGGAGTAAAGGGAGAGTAAGGGAAAGAGAGGGAGAGAGAGGGAGAGAGAGGGAGAGAGAGAGAGAGAGAGAGAGAGAGAGAGAGAGAGAGAGAGAGAGAGAGAGAGAGAGAGCGCTGTCGGCCACACGATGTTTTCGCCGGCAGGGAACTTCTGACTTCCCTAATCCCTGCGCCTGCTGTGCGCCGTCCCTTGTCACGTGATCAACTAATCCCCATCGCCGCCGTCGCCTCGTTCTCCCCACTTTATTCTACTTTTTATTTTTTTTCGTGGAAAAAATAATTAAAGCGTCGAGGAAAATTACTAAATACAGCACAGTGAGGCGGCGGTGGTGAGCGCGCCGTCACCAGCACGCAGCGCCACCTGTCGGCGGCCGGGGGCACTGCACTGCTCGAGAGCACTGGCAGTAGAATACTCATTAGCCGTTCCAGTGTTCCTCTAACCTACATCAGTATAATCCCCGCCCTGTCGTGTTCGCCGCGTTTACTTTTCCCGGGGGGGAATCTTCGTTCCCCATCGCACACATTACCGCGGCACGCAACCCCACACACGCGCACGCGCACACACGCACCGCTGAAAACACACTACCACTAGATTGAAATTCGCGGCTGTGTAATTTCGGTTCGCAAAAAAAAGTTGACGATGAAGCAAGGGACGAAAACAGGATGAGGAAGAGGAGGAAGAAAAATAAGAAGAAGAAGAAGGCGGAGGAGAATACAATGCGCACATACGGAGTGCGTGCGTCCGCATAGAGGGAGGTTGGGGTGGGGGGGGGGGGACCTCAGCGCGTCGCCATTCAATGCACGCCAGCCTGCATAGCCGGGGGCCCGGGGGCATAGCGGAAGGCCGAGCAGCCCAAGTAGTACAAGCCGTTGGCGGCGGGGCCCCAAGAGGGTTTGGGAGGGGGGGGGTCAGTCACGGCTCCCCCGGCTGGACTTTGAGCCCCCCCCCCCACCGATGGGGGTAGGGACCCGCCGCGGTGCGACCACCACCACGAGCCGACGTCATCAGTGCACCGCCAATGGGTGCGAGAGAGATAGTAGAGGACCCAGCCCACATCCCAATGGGTGCGAGAGAGATAGTAGAGGACCCAGCCCACATCCCAAGTTTTCTTTTGTTCCAGACAATTGATCGAGATAGGAAGGACCCTCCCACTCAAACTAAAGGCGACGGGTACGCGCGAATGGAGGGGGGGGGGGGGGGCAGGGCCTGGCCGGGGTCGGAGACCCCCCGCCCCCCTCGGCTCTCTAGGGCCTCCTCAAGGGCACAGGGCTGAGCCCAGCGCAAAGCAATTGGATTACGAGCGCTGCTGCCAGCAGGCCGCGGGCTGCGAGCTCTTCACCCGGTGCTTCGCTCTGCTCCGCTCAGCTCCGCTCAGCTCCGCTCGGCTCCACTCCACTTCGCGGTCCTTCCTTTCGGTCAGCAGCGGCGGCGGCAGCAGGACAGAAGGTCGGGTCGGGGGCCACCCGGGAGAGGGGGGGAGGGGGGAGGGGGCACGTCGTCCGGTTCCGGTGCCGCCGCTCGACGACTTCCGGGTACGTCTGCAACCCGCAGCGCCGCCGTAACGCTGCTGCAGTCGGACACGCCCATGGCACGCCCATGGCACGCCCATGGCACGCCCGGACAAAGGGGGGAGGGGGGACAAAAGCTTGGCACAATGTGAGAGGCACTGTGGGCGAGGCCAAGGGGGAGAGGCAGGCGAGGCCCCGCGGGGGGTTTGGCGGGGGGGAGGGGGGGGGCTGCGCCTCCTCAACCAATATTTGCGACGCTATCGGGGGAGCGGCGGGGGGCGTCCGGGAAGGCGCCCCTCCCGTGCCTGCCGCTGACACCTCCTTAAATTCTAACAGGGACCCATAACTTAACATAACGCGTAACATTATAATGTTACGAAGTGTAACATTGGTGATAGTTATTTTCTAATGTTATGTTACAATAACGTAACTTATATTCCAATAACCCATGGACAATGTTAATAACATAACGTTAACCCGGTGTGTTATAAGATGTAACGGTTATATGGATAACCTCGTTTGTTACGTTCAGGCATAACGGTTATGCTAATAACATTCATCATAACGTTATGAAAAAAACGTATAACGTTACAATAATAACGTTAAAATACGCTGAGAACCTGGCTGTGTTGCCAGATCCTCAGCCTCCCCTTTCCATCCCCACCCCCTTCCCCTCCCCCTCCGATGACTACGTTGCCACATTTCTTGAATCCCAAGCCTCGGCCTCTCCATCTCGGCCTTGTTCCTGTTAGTCATGCCCCCTCCCCGTCTCTGCTACTACAAAGACAAGCAAAATATATTTCGAGAAGCGGTAGGAATCGAACCTCAGACCATCTGTGGCCCGTCGTGCGGCGCACGCCTTCTAACCATTGAGCCACCGGACCGCTGGGAAAACAATCAGCGAGAGCCGGAACTGTCTGTCGCTCCGATTTCCGCCAAGCCAATGGCTGGTTTGGGAACGAGTGAAATGGACCAGGTGAGAGGGGGAGGGGCGGTTGGGGAATTTGTGTCTTCCGACTGCCTGCGAAGCGAGCCAAGCGACGAGGGAAGATGCCTTTTGCAACTGCCGCAACAGCAGCAGAGCGGCTGAGGCAGCGGCCAGCCCGGTCGGTCCACCCGGCACTCGCCGATCACGGCTGCTGCTAGTCCAGCATCTCCCATATAGAAGTTGTCACATTGGCTCAGTAGCTCAGTGGTTAGTGTCGCTGTGACGGAGGTGCCGAGTGAAGGGTCATGGGTTCGGTTCCCCCTCCCGGCCGTCGTCAATTTTGTTTTTCTACGACGCACCTAGGACGGGGGGGGGGGGAGATAAGTGTGGATGGCAGAACACAACTAGCCCACACCGTCAGTCAATGATCTAGAAATGTGGCAACACAGAAAGAGGGGGGGGGGGGGGGGGGGGGGGGGGGGGGCAGAACCGACTTGGCAACACAGTCGGGTATCTTTTTAGCTATTTGAATTTCAGTTCTATAACGTTATCATAACGTTATTTAAGTTAGAGTTGCATAACGTTATCGTCATAACATTCCTTTTTTGTTACCTACGGTAAACGTTTCGGTAACGTAACCACAACGTGGTAACATTATCAAAATGTTAATTGGACATAACGTTAAGTTCCTTGAACGCGGTAAATGTTACGCGTTATAACTCTAACATATAACGTTGCGTTATTTCTTAATGTTATGTTAGGTTATGGACCCCTGATTCTAATGCGCGCGCCGGAAACCATTTCCCTGTCGATCATGTGAGCCGCTTCCCAGGGGCCGCGGCCGGGGCACGGCAGCAGCAGCAGCAGCAGCAGCAGCAGCAGCAGCAGCAGCAGCAGCAGCAGCAGCAGCAGCAGCAGCAGTGGAGCGCCCCCCGAAAAACTTTCGCCGCGCCCTCTCTGCTCTGTTGTTGGGGCGGGCGCCGCGCTGCCCTTATCTATGTTTCATTACGGCGGCGGGGGGCGCCGGGGCCGGGGCCGGGGCCGGGCGGGCAGCTGTCGCCTCCCAGGCCGCGCCCGCCCGCCCGCTCCGCCCCGCTCCGCCCCGCTCCGCCCCGCTCCGCCCCGCTCCGCCCCGCTCCGCCCCGCTCCGCCCCGCTCCGCCCCGCCCCCGCCGGGTGCGCGCACTGGACTGAGACTGGCAGTGACTGGCCCGGCCCGGCCCCCTTCACGCCCGCCCCGCCCCGCCCCGCCCCGCCCCGCCGCACACTGTCCGACTTGGCGGCGTGTATCGGTACGTTACAGCCGCCGGATGCGGTGTGCGGGGGCGTGCGGCCGTCGGCCCCGCGCGGTTCGGATTGGATTGGTATGGCGGGCCGAGGCCGTCGGCTGGCCGTCGGCTGGCGGTCGGCTGGCGGTCGGCTGGCGGTCGGCTGGCGGTCGGCTGGCCGTCTGCCGGCTGTTGGGTGGCCAGACAGGGGCGCATGCCAGCACGGACACCGACAGCCGCGCGCCCAGAGACGGGCAAAACGAATGCATTTCGGCGCGACCACATCACGCGTACGGCCGCCACCGCCGCCGCCGCTACCACCGCCGCCGGGACGTGATGCGTCGCGACGCGGCGGACGTCACGTGACGAGCCTCTTTGACACGACGCAGGCAGCGCACGGCACGGCAGGCCCCGGGGCGTGCAGATTAATGTATGCGGGCTGCCAGTGACGAGAGAGACAGAGACGAAATGATATACGGGAAAGGGACGGACAGAGAGAGGGAGAGAGAGCGATGACAGAGGGGAAAGGGGGATGGGGGGGGGGGGGCAGCTCACGCCGCAGTCCGTCCAACCCTTGAGAAAGCCATTAAAGGCCATTTGGCCAGCTACTCATTCTAGCGTTAAGCACCAGAGCGCGCTCTGTCCCACCCCCGCTGTCTGTCTCTGTCCCGCACAGGGCGCGCCGTCGTGGTCAATACACGTCCTACTGCACTGCCCATGCCTAGAACAGCGTCTGCCATACATCCATCTCTCTCTCTCTCTCTCTCTCTCTCTCTCTCTCTCTCTCTCTCTCTCTCTCTCTCTCTCTCTCTCTCTCTATTTTTGCTGCTGCCCGATGGATGGCGCCAAAGGGAACTCACGCCACCGCATGCCATTGTCCCCGATAACATTTTCCAATCGTCCGTCTCTCGCTCTCTCTCCCACAGCCGTCAAATACTGCCGCAGGCTCTGTCGGTTTGGGGGGCACTTTGGCGTCGGCGCCGTTTCCAGCAGCGTCGGCCTCCGGCCGGCCCGGCCTTACTCCGGCAGCACGAAGCGGCGTTACAAAACAATGGTCCGGGGCAGAACGAGCAATCGCCCGAAACGGGGAAAAACTGAGGCGAGCGGCGGCGGTGGCGGTGGTGGTGGTAGAGGTGGTGGTGTAGGCCCACGGGATAAAAATTGGGGGGGGGGGGGGGCTCCCTTTCCTTTCCTCTTTGCCGCGCCCGGCCCGATTAAGATTACGCACCGGGACGGGACGACAACCGCGCTCCACTTCACGGAGCGTTTCGTCGGGAAATGTAACCCGCAGGCACCGCACCGCACCACCCCTTTTGGGCCCGCTTCCCTTCCCTCCGGGATTCTGTTATGAAATAAAACATTGAAGTCGCCGTAGCGGGGGCGGCAGCATCGCATTCCCCCCTGAGGGGATGACCGGTACAGGACGAGGACGCCGACGACGCCGTTGTCCTGACCCCGTCGTCCACGAGAGTGACAAAATGAAAGGAGAAGAAAGAGCAAGAAAAGAAGCGGGCGAAACGCGTCACATCAAGACGAATGACGTTCCCCGGCGACGCCTTGCGCGGCCCACGAGGGATTTCAGGAGAATTATGTCAATTTCTTTTTCCCCCTTCTCTCCCTCCCTCCCTTCCCCGGGTCAAGCAGGGGGTTGGACGGACGGGGCCTTTAATCCGATGACCTCTGCGCGCTGCTGCTCTACTCCGCCTGCTGTAGATCGATCCCACCCGGACTACAACACTATAACAGCCCCCTCCCCCCCTTTACCGGACTTATCTCCCAGCCAGGTTGGTGTTGTCTGCAGTGGCGTAGCGCGGCGGGGGCAACCCACTCAACCGCAGCCCGGCTCAACCGTCCTGACTGAAGCGGGCGATCTATCAATCGAAAATATCGGCCCCGTCATTTCCCAATACTTCTTTTTTACACGGCGTCATGCCCGGTGTATCAAAGCCGCAGTCGGCAGCGTGTCGGGCCAGGCCGGGCCGGGTCCCGCATCCCGTGGCATTCACCGCTTCTTTCTTCCCTTCCCTTTTCACCCTCCTTCCCTCTCCCTCTCTCTCTCTCCCCATCCCGCGGCGGCGCGGCCGAATCGAATGCTGATCAATTCGACAGGACGTCGATGGGATGCCGCCGTGGACGTCCACGTCCTGGATGACATTAGGATGCCTTGTCAGCGGCCAAGAGCCCGCAAGAGCACTCCAGCCGGCGCTGCTGCGGCCGCCGCCTCGCTTCGTGAGTCTCGTCCAAGGTCAGATCATGCTTCACGTCGTGCAAGATCGAGCACCGCTGGTGCCGCAGCAGCAGCAGCAGTAGCGGCGGCGGCGGCAGCAGCAGCAGCGGCGGCAGCAGCAGCAGCGGCGGCGGCAGCAGCGGCAGCAGCGGCCTCGCGCCGTCGCCGCCCGACTGCTGGATATTTCGGATTTTGTCGTCTGCAGCTAACGGCCGTGGCTTTTCGGCGAAGCACGCCGTCGTCCGGGGCTTTGCCATCCGCTACACTATCATAATGGCGTTCCAGGTAGAGAGAGAGAGAGAGAGAGATAAAGAGAGGGAGAGAGAGAGAGAGAGAGACGGGGCGAGGCGCCTCCGCCTTACAGCGGGGTGTCAGCGGCGGGGGTGGTGTCCTACGGCGTCCTACGGCGGCCTATGTCCGGGACGGCGGCCGGCGGGCAGGTGGGAGGGACGCCGACGACGGTAAACACCACCATAAATCCGAAGCACTAGTTGTAGCGCGCCGCCGGAGCCCGCAATTGTTGCTGCACAGAGTGCGCTATTGTCGGCCGGGCCCTCACAATGCCCCCTTCTTTCCCTTTCAACGTCTCTTCCCTTCCTCCACTCCTCCTCCTCCTCCCTCGCCGTCATCTTCCTTTCTCTCTATTCTTCATCGGTCGAAAATTCCACCTCCACCTCCTCCTCGGGCAAGATTGCATTCGGTCGCTACGGAGTTCAAATAAAGCAGGTATCCGCTGTAAAAGGTTTCCGCTGGCAGCCTACGGCGGCCTGCCGGGCCTGCTGCTGCTGCTGCTGCTGCTGCACTGCACCGAGGGGTTTACGACCAGGCCTAGGCCTCGGCCCCTACCGGCCGGGCTGTGCCGGGCTGTGCTGGCCCAAGAAGGGGCTCCCGGGGGATGGGCCCTCCCTCCCCTTACTTCGCTGGGAGAAATGAAGACTTCGAGCCTGCCTTCCCCATTTATCTACATGCGAGGAAGGGGTTAGAGAGAGAGAGAGAGAGTGCGTAAAGGGCGTTGGGGGGGGGGGGGGGGGGGGGGGGGACAAGGATCGATAGTGCTTCGTTTCATTTCATGTGCTGGCCGGCTCGGTGTTTGCCAGTGATTGATGTGAAAGGGTTGGATGCACGGTGGTCGTGGTGTTGGTGGTCGTGGTGGTCGTGGTGCCACACCGAACACCCGTGCTCGTCCGCCAACCGGCTAAAAACACCCCCCCCCCCCCCCCCCAAAAAAAATATATATATATATATATATATATATATATATATATATATATATATAATCGAAAAAGACTGTTCGTACTGTACAGTAACTTCAACCGCTTGCCGCGCGCCGCTCTGCGATCTACCGTGTTTCTAAAACCCTGTGGCGGCGGTGGTGGTAGTGGTGGTGGTTGCGGTGTGGGGCCCCACCCTTTGCCTCTCGCAGTCGGAGCACGGAGCCCCGCCCCGCCTTGTACGTCACCGGCCACGCCCGCGTCCGCGCCGCGCTGCGCACCGGCTGCCCCCGGCCGGACGACGCTTCGATCCACTTCCCGCCGGCGTTGAATCATTTTCGCTACTGCGTGTTTGATTAATCGTATGCGACTGCTGCTGCTGCTTCTGCTGCTGCTGCCGCTTGTGCTGCCTCCAGAGGGGGCATTATTTATTCGCAGCAGCGCGCCAAGAGTCGGCCGGCCGTTGTTAGCAGACGACGTCAGTAGCAGACGACGACATGAGCGCGGCGGTCAGATAGGCGGCGCACAGCTGGCGGCCCCAGCGCTATAACGAGCACCACGGAACTCCCTTCCTCCCAGCCTTTTGGAAACGAGAAGTTGTACACTATACACAGTCGCTAGTGAGGTTGGATGCCGCTCGGCTCTCTGTCACACGACGGCCGTGCGTGAGCACGTATCTATATGGCAATTAACTCCCGTCCTGTTCTCAGGGGGGCGTGGCGATGCGGTGCGAGACAGAAGGCCGTAGTAAATGACAACTGCAGCCCTTCTCACGGCGTGCGCAGCGCGCGCGCGCGCGCGTGTGTGTGTGTGTGTGTGTGTGTGCGTGTGTGTGCGCGCGCGCGCGGCCCCGAGGGATTTCCTGTGCGTACACAGCGACACGTCTCATGCGGGGTCGACACGAAGCTGCTGTTCAAATACTGTACAGTAAAAGGCGCGAAGCGGACGGAAAATACTGTACACAGCAGTTCTACTGTATTACTTTTTTTAGGGTTATCGTTAGTTAACCCTTTAACTGCAGGTACCTGCTGGATACAAGTTGCTAGTTCTTCTCTTGTCTTCTATACTAGTATATACTAGGGCGGTCTGGTTCGTGGACGTGCCGGCGTGCCCGTGCCGTTGACGTGCGTTCGTAGTTATCCAGCAAGCATAACATTGAGGAGGTCGCCACGGCCAAAGGAACACATGAGTACTCGCGCGCCTCGCGGCCGGGCGGCGGCAAGGAGGGGGAGAGAGAAGGAGCGGAAGGCCTTCCCCCCTTTTCTCCGCCGCGCCTCTCTCGCTTACGCGGGGGCTAAGGCAGCGGGAAAGAGATAGAAAAACAAATCGTCACTCATCGCCGCCCGGCCGCAGGGCCATGAGTGCATAGACAAGGGCCTACTAACAACAGCCGGCCAAGGCACACGAACTCTTGCCTCAGCTTAATGCGCCGCCACTACTTATGCACACACGAGGCCAAAGTCGGTTGGGTTCCCTTCCGTCTAGGCAGGCCCACACAACGCTCCAATGCTCATCATGTAAAAGTATACAAGTCCATTTAGAACATATCATACCCCGACAGCAGCTGTCACAACACACTGCTCAGCATGGCCAAAGCAAAAAATATTCAAAAGGTTCTAAAGGTTCAAACTTGTTCATAGTGTATCAGATTGGACGATAACCCTGTGAAGCGCTCGCTGAGCGTTTTTTTTCCGAAAAAATAAATAATTGTACGTGTACACACACACACACTGCTTTGCGCTGTAAATAAGCGTCGCGACACGGTAAGAAGTATTATTCGCAGCGCCATGTGTGACGGGCTCGGCAGCAGAGCCCAGCCCCCCTGCGTGTTGTCAGTGGGGAGCGACATAAGCAGCAGACGGACATATCGCAGCACCGCGCCGCGCCGCGGGCCCAATTATGACATAGCTCCTCTCTCCCTATCTCTCTCCCTCTCCTTCTCTTTTTCCCCTACCTTCTGCTTTCCCCCTTTCCCTCCCGTGCGCTCGCTTCGCGGAGGAGGCAGCCCGCGAGTGCAGGTGCAGCCGTCTTCACTAAACTCCAAAACATTTTAGCGCGACATTTAGCGTCGCATGCCTCCCTCCCCCAGCCGGGCCGGGCCGGCTAGCCTCGCCACGACAGATACCCTTTGAGACCGACACGCACACACGACGGCAGCGCCACGCGTTGCCAAAAAGTCAGAGGCGGAAAAAAATGGTACTATAAATGTGCGGGCGGATGCGGTGCGAGGTACCGCTCGGGGTACCCGCCTGCTCCCGGCGATGTTAGAGATAGCAGCAGCCGGGGGGGAAATTTTAACGGCTTTGACTTTAAATCGTCCTCGGCGCAGCCGACGACACGCAACGCGGAGAGAAAACAGAGTCGTGTTCGAAATTAATTGTTTCAGTTGATTTCCAGACAAGCAGTCATTTTTTTTTTGTTCTCAGAACTAAAATTTTGTTTACTGCTGAATTCGTTGCGACCGCTAACATTTTTTTCTCCGTGCTAAATTGCACACATTTATTTCTTTTCAGAGGTGCGATTAAGGGCTGGGAGTGCGGCGGTGGTTCGGTGGTTTAGGAGAGGGTGCCTTTCGAGGCCAGCAGTGCAGGCTGTGCCGGCTGTGCCGTGCCCCGCCTGCGGTGCCAGGCTGCCAGCAGTCTGTCCTGACGCGGCACAACGCTGGCCTTTCAAATGGCCGCGCCAGTGCACGCCGCTGCACGCCAGCCAGCCTCGCCACAAACGGTCGTCCCGTCCATCACGACCACAGCACAACCACTAACCCCCTCCCCCCCCCTCTCCCAGTCATCCCAGAGGTCTCTCCGGTGGTCTCCGTCGTCGCTCCGACCCTGACGACTGTGTGTCTCCGTCACTCCGACCCTGACGGCTGCGTGTCTCCGTCACTCCGACCCTGACGGCTGTGTGTCTCCGTCACTCCGACCCTGACGGCTGCGCGTCTCCGTCACTCCGACCCTGACGGCAGTGTCTCCGCCACTCCGACCCTAACGACAGAATGTCTCCGTCACTCCGACCCAGAGGGCAGCGTCTCCGAACCTAACCTCACCTCAGATGACGCAAACATGACGCACCCCGGGCGCACACACACACACGCTCGGTCCCGGCCGGACTGTCGTGTGGGTATTGGACAAGCATCCCATCCCGTATATACTTTCCCCCAAAACACACACAAACCTTCTGTTCTCATTTGAGAGAGGTACGCACGCCGCATGTGTGTGTGTGTGTGCGTGTGTGTGTGAGGTCTTTCCAGATCGCACAGGAAGCAGCACAGCCATGACAGTCTAGGTGCGGGCCGTTTGCCGTGACGTTCGCACGTGCATGCAGATTAGTACCGCGCGCTGCCATTAGGGGCGCTGGGAAAGCGCGCCCATGACTATCCCCCCCTCTCCCCGCCGCTGATGTTGTTGGCCACCCTGGGGAAATATAAAGGACCGGCACAGCCAAGGACACATGCTAACTACATCCGGGTCCACGTCGCCCGCTAATCTCCTACCAACCTACCCAATCATAAATCTCTCGGCACGACCCACACTTATCGATAGGTCGACGTATCGAGCGACCGGAGGCTGCTGCCGCCGCTGCCAAAGACAGAGAGAAATGTAACGAGCGTCAACACAGCTGTCGTCCCATTTGACTACAGAGCATGACTGTCGCAAAACCAACTGACGTCACACAGAGCGCCCCATTTGACCGCGCGAGCGTGAATAAGCTAAGCCAAGACCCTCAGACCCTCACCCCCCCCCCCCCCCCAACAGGCTGAGAGAGGGGACACCTTGCCGGCAGGAAACAGCACCCTGTCCGTGAGTGCGAGAAAGAGAAATAGAGAGAGAGAGAGAGAGAGAGAGAGAGAGAGAGAGAGAGAGAGAGAGAGAGAGAGAGAGAGAGAGAGAGAGAGAGAGAGGCACCCAGCAGGACCCCGACGCGCTAAAAATACGGACCACGAAAATTCCCAGCAAGGTGTACACACACACACACACACACACACACACACGGAGGGGTTGTCCTTCCTCCCGCGGTGACGTCACTAATAGCATTTTAACGAGCAAACCTCGGCGATAGGCGCCGCGGGGTGTGCGAATGTGTGTGTGTGTGTGTGTGTGTGTGTGTGTGTGTGTGTGTGTGCGCACATGCGCACTGCACCGCCGCTGAGCTGCCATGCCTATTCATCAACGCCACACTCGGCCAAAATTACGGCCGACAAGAGTCGGCCATCCGTCCACGAGAGCCCCGAGCCCCTTTTTCCTAACCCAAGGTCTCTCTCTCTCTCTCTCTCTCTCTCTCTCTCTCTCTCTCTCTCTCTCTCTCTCTCTCTCTCTCTCCGGAGAATCAATCAACTGGAGCGTAACAGCGTGTTGGGCTCGCGCTGCCGGTAGCCCCCCCCCCCCCCCCCGGTTTTCCCTCAAGGTTCGCCGACGCTTCCCCCTGGCGACGCAGACTCGAGCACCGAAAGGCTAGCGCTCCTGTCTCCATTCCGTGTGATTGCACCTCAAAGTCGCCATCCGCGCGCGCGCGCGCACACACACACACACACACACACACGCCACGCTCCGCCACGCCACCCGCCGGGAGCCCGCCTGGTCCCGCTGCTGGAGTAGACGACGCGCAGGTGCAGATGGTGCCGTCACCAAATCTGATTAGTATCCGGGACGACGGAGCGCCGCTGCCGTTTTCATCTCGAAAAACCGGTGTAAAATATTTGATTATTCTGATTACGACTTTATATTTCTCCCCCCACTCCCGCGGCCGGTGCTGCAGCTCAGGCAGATTCCAGATTTCTTATATTTCATTCCTCTCGCTGTCTCTTTCAAAGTGGCCGTGATTTCAGTGGAAGGGGAAAGAAAATACATATATATATATATGTGAAACTGCGGCAATAACTATAAAAACGCAACGCACCACGAGCGCGCAGACAATGCTCTTGCTCGTGGTATCGGGGG
The DNA here is from genome assembly GCA_038380765.1 of Odontothrips loti. Classification (NCBI taxonomy): domain Eukaryota; kingdom Metazoa; phylum Arthropoda; class Insecta; order Thysanoptera; family Thripidae; genus Odontothrips; species Odontothrips loti. The sequence goes on from CM076254.1 coordinate 8,118,264, forward strand.
AGCCCGAATGGATGAATTTGAATAAAAATGCGAATGAGCCTTTTCCATTCCGGGGCGTGGGAGTGGCGGGTTGGGACGGTATTGCACACACGGCGTGTGTGTGTGTGTGTGTGTGTGTGTGTGCGTTCTCTTCCATAAATTCGGCGGGCTCCAACGCGCTTTTAAAAGTTAGAAAGTAAAATGCACCTGGCCGCTAAGGGCCGCCTTCCTTTGGCGCCGCGGAAAAATAAAAAATTGAAAAATGTGCTCATGGGAGCTCGAAAATTCAGAAAATGAGAAGAGTGTACAAAAAAAGGCGGGCCAACGACGGACATTACGGCCAATTTCCTACCGCGATCACCGGCACGCCGCCATAGGAGACTTCCCCAATTCGAACGCCATCATCGGACCGTGATATTATATTCCAGGGCAAAGAGGCCCTTACGGGGTAATTTGGCGCGGAATGACAGTGGGCAGGCCGGTCCTGGGCATGGACATGGCATGGAGCTATCGGCACAGGTTCTGGCATCAAAGCCGACAAACATAGTGGTTTTGTGGCAAGTTCGACCGGTTTCAGTGCACACGCACACACACACACACGCCAGTTTTACGATTGAAAAGGTAGTCAAAAAGCTTTTGAATACGAGCTACATTTTCTCCCTCTGCCTCCCTTTCTCCCCCCTCAGGTGTCCTTTCTAATTAAGGTCTTCTAATAGACGGCACAAAGGCAGGCAGGGTGCCCGCCGTGCCCCGGCCCGGCCCGGCCCCTCACAAAAGCCCCTGCCGGCCGCAGAGAGCACTGGGAAGGGACGGACGCGCCACCCCACGGGCCCCACGGGCCCCCGAAAGGCTCCAGCAATTTACTGGGCATCGTAAAGGTCAGTAACACCCGCTGTGGGCCGTCGAGCCGTATTCGGCACTGAGGAAATTTCGAAAAACGGCTCTGGCCAGCCAGGTTAGGATGCCTACTAGCGATCAGGTGTAAAAGGCAGGGTCGGGCGTGTATTGTTATTATCATGATTGTGGCTCGGCATAATGCCATCATTCGAGTGCGTGCGCTGTTGTCTAGACGTAAAAGCGTGGCCTCTGCCGTAAATTTTCTGTCCGCGCACAACAGCTGGGATCCACTACATGCACACCTCGTTGCGTGCCGGAATGCGTCTGCTTATTACCTGTCTCATCTTTTTTTTCCTTATTCATTTTTTCAAAGGAGGTGAAGTTTTGCTTTGCAAAATAATGTATCTGACGAGAGAGTATGCGGTTCAAACGTTATTTTTTTTGTCTGAATTCTTTCTTTTTTCTCTCGCAATCAAGGTTAAGTTTTGCCTTACAAAGCCATGCAACTAACGAAAGACTTATGCAGTTTAAATATTTTTTACTTTATTGACTACTTTGAAAAAATGTCTAACAAAATTCTATCAACAATGTCACAGATCATTTTCCTTACAACTAGAGTAGAAAGGGGACGAAGACTTACTATACTAAATATATGGCTACAGATAGAGGTTACAGAATCGACGTTCTCAACGAAAAATCCTTTGAGATCAATAACAATAATTTACAGAAATACGTTCACTCCAAATGTCAAGGAACACTTTTGTCCGGGGGGTCAGTTTCCAGCACATCCCAACCAATGGACAAAACTGTCCCCAGATCAAAATCTGCTTCAAACTGACCCCAGCTCGTGGACAAACTTGTTCCCTGACTTTCAGAGTGTTTACAACTGTTAACTACAGTAATTAAAACATATCTCGAGATCAACATAAATATAAAAAAAAAAAAATGGCCTCAACGAAATTATTTTAAAAAAAAAAAAAAAAAAATGTCTAGGAGGCGATGAGAGAACGCCGGTCCAGCAGCCCCAACAACACGAGCGCGCGGCTTACCTTTGCGGGCACGGCCGCTAGCTCCGGTTCCACCGCCTTCACCAGCCCTCCGCCGTACAGCCGGTTCACCTGGGTCGCCTGCGACGCCGGGTGGGCCTGACTGGAGGAGGTCGTGGTGGCGGAACCGCCGCCGCTGGTACTGCTGCTGCTACTGAGGTGGTGGTGACTATGGTGGTGCTGGGGCTGGTACTGGCACGTCTTGCAGGAGGCCGACGACGACGTGTCATGGTGGTGCGGGTGGTGGTGGTGGTAGCCGTACGAGGACGCCGACGGCACGGCGCTGGTGCAGCTGAGCTGCCGGTCGTAGCTGGCGGTTTGACTACTGCTCGGCTGCCCTGACGGCGCCGACGGCTTCATGTAGTTGTTGTTCAGCTCCGAACAGGTGGAGGCGATGATATCTGCAATCACAGCGAGAACGGCAAGGTTAGTCCGCGGTTGTCACATCTGAGGCCGCCGCCGGGGCCGCCACGGGCCCTGCGAAAGGTCGCCATTTTTCAAATGCCGGGCGTAATAGCGGGGGCAGCAACGCATTCCTCCCCCGGGTAAATAACAAGTGTTGACATTTTGTGCCTGGACGACAACAAGACCACCGAGACCGACGTCACGACGGCCTCCAGCCTCGTCCGCTGACCCCCCGCCGATGACCCGCGGGGTCACGCTACGCTCCCACCACACACACTCACACACACACAGTCACGAATAAATGAACATGAGCTGAGCTCTTCTTCATCTGGGATTCAATGGTTTTCGGGCCTCCACCTCCACCCTCCTTGGGAGTCACATGTACCCCCACGACCCCCCGCTCCGCTCCGCGGCGGTGATTCTGCAGTTCCTCGGCTACAATCGAGCCCATTAAATAATGCCACTTGGGCCAGGCGGGCGAGCGGGCGCAGTGTTCCATTGCAATTGAGAGGCGCGGTGCGGCGCGGCGTAGCCCGCGGCCTCCCGACCCGCCATCCACCATCATCATCCACCTCCCCGTAAAAAATACAAAGAACTCGTAAAAAGAAGAAGAAGAAGAGGAGAACCAAATGATAATAATAAAAGGGCAGTTTCCGATCGCCCTCGAACGCTTCTTCTTTTTCTTCTCCTCTATCAGATATGATGGCCTCGTCCCGTAAGGCTGAACCCTGCGCGTGCAGTTTAGCCGTAGACGAGCTTTTGTGCGGAGACCCTGCGGAAGAAGCAGGAGCGCTGCCCTGCCAGCTCGGTCGGGGGCGTATCGCTGCCAGCTCGGTCGGGGGCGTATCGCCCGCACGTTACTTTCACGCGCAGTGCGGCCACAGAAAAACAGTATGGCATCGTTGTGCGGTGCAGTGCGACCTTCGGCGTTGTCACGTTGTTACGGCACGGCACCGGATCACGGGGAAAGTGGGTTAGCGCGGCCGGCACCCGAGCGACACGGCGGCACCTCGGGTGACGTCCACGGCCCCGGCAGCGAGCACTACTATACATGATGACGGCCTTCTGATACGGGATTAGACACAGCCAGAGGCCGACGCTGCCGCCCCTGTAAAAAGCCCCACCTCACGAAAACTTGTGTGCTTCCAGAGGGGCTCCAGCCAGCTCCAGCGCGCCGTGAGGAAGGGGGGCAATCTCCCCTTGAAAGAACGGGCCTCACAAGAGCCTCCCCCCTCTCTCTCTCTCTCTCTCTCTCTCTCTCTCTCTCTCTCTCTCTCTCTCTCTCTCTCTCTCTCTCTCTCTCTCTCTCTCTGAAGGTACGTACAATCGCCGTCATCAGGCTCCCCGGTACGGCCTCTACAGCGCGGCCACGTTTTTGGCATTGTGTGCAAAGGTATTCATTACAGAGTGCAGCACATGCACGATGGGGGCGAGCCTCAGCCATGGAGGAACCACGGGAATTATAGACAATTGGGAGGAGACGCAGTGGTACTGGCGTGAGCGCCCTGCCCCCGCCCCTCCTCTCTCTCTCTCTCTCTCTCTCTCTCTCTCTCTCTCTCTCTCTCTCTCTCTCTCTCTCTCTCTCTCTCTTTCTGAATATACGCCAGCCGCCACCGCACCCTCCCTGACGTCCTATCCACACGAAATGATCAAAGTTAATGGAAAAGGCGAATTTTACACGTGGGCGTCTTGCGCGGCGGTTGCGGTCGTGGTGGTAAAGAGGAGGTGGGAGACAGAGAAAGAGAGAGAGGGAGGCGACGAAGAGGAGAAGGAGAGACGGAGGAGGTGGAAGAGCTCTGCCTCGTGATTACACGGCATCCTATAATCGGATTTGAAATTTGTGAAGCAGCAGCCGTGGTGGAGCCACGAGGTGGAGCCACACGAGGTGGAGCCACACGAGGTGGAGCCACACGAGGTGGAGCCACACGAGGTGGAGCCACACGAGGTGGAGCCACACGAGGTGGAGCCACGAGGTGGAGCCACACGAGTGGAGCCACACGAGGTGGAGCCACACGAGGTGGAGCCACACGAGGTGGAGCCACACGAGGTGGAGCCACACGAGGTGGAGCCACACGAGGTGGAGCCACACGAGGTGGAGCCACACGAGGTGGAGCCACACGAGGTGGAGCCACACGAGGTGGAGCCACACGAGGTGGAGCCACGAGGTGGAGCCTCGTCCTGGCCCGAAGCCATGCCGAGACAGGCGCTCGGTGAGCCGACACCACGCTGCGCCACGCCCCTGAGACGGCTCTCTAGTGTACCCCGAAACAAAAGGGCACAGAGTACACACACACACACATACACTCACACACACATACACACACACACACACGATGAATATCCGGGCAGGGATCGCCGTGCATGTTAAGCCCGCAACAACAATAGGGGCCCCGATACGCGACCAGCCGCGCGAAATATGCTGGCAGTCCACAATGCCTCCGCCTGCCCCGCGCCCCCGCAGCCCCCCTCCCGGCGCGCCGTCAATAGTAAGTATGATAAGTTGGCCGAGTGGACAACGTTAGAGCCATTATTCACAGCGAGGGTTTCGATCATGTGACCAGGTGGACGCGTTATCGGCAGCGACGTTTCCAAAGCCGCAGAATGTGATCAAAGTCCCCCCCCCTTTCCCTGCCTCCCTCCCTCTCTCTCTCTCTCTCTCTCTCTCTCTCTCTCTCTCTCTCTCTCTCTCTCTCTCTCTCTCTCTCTCTCTCTCTCTCTCTCACACACACACACACACTTTACGCAATCGCCACGCCGACGCTGTGCTGCAGAAGAGCGTCGCAGGCCGCGGCAGAAATGTAAGTCAAGAGTAGCAGCAGCAGCAGCAGTCGCGGCAGCAGATGGTATCGGACTGCGGCAGCAGCAGCGGCAGTGCACCAGCAGCCTAGACCCGCGCGCGCGCGCGCTCTCTTGTGAATGCCAACGACACTCTCGCTGCAGAAAAAGAGCAGCGGACTATGTATATAGTATGTACATGTAGTATATATACATAGTATAGTATACATGTGACGCCGACGCCGGGCCTCGAACCCGCGATACCTCGAGGGCCTCGTTGCGGTGGGACAAAGCCACAGCAGAAGCAGCAGCATGTGCTCGTCTGTGTGCACGCGGCGAAGGTCAGCTTCGTCCAGACATCGAATCTCTCCTCGCTCCGGCCGCCCATATCGGGCAGCGGCACGGCCTTGTACACACACACACACACACACACACACACACACACACACACACACACACACACACACACACAGGGACCACCGCAGCTGGACATAAATTTCAGACAATGCCCCGGTAAGGCCATCGTGGTCAAGATTACGCCCAGCGGGGGAGGCACCGTACCACTATCACAATGAAGAGGACGAAGAAGAAGAAGAAGAAGAAGAAGAAGAAGAAGGGCACGATGCAGAAGTTTGGAAGCAGAGCGCACCGGAGCGGCGGCGGGGGTGGCCTGCCACTAGACAGCCCACTTCTAGAGGCCCTGGGGCTTTGGGGGGGGGGGGGGGATACGCGAATCTGTGATTACGGGGGATGAAGAAGGTTCAGAGGAGGACATGGAAGATAAGGACAGAAGAGAGGAGGAGGAGGAAGAGAGATGAGTGATAATGCTAGAGGGACGAAGAGAGGGGCATTGTTGTCGGCCTCTCTCTCTCTCTCTCTCTCTCTCTCTCTCTCTCTCTCTCTCTCTCTCTTGGTGCAGCAATGCTTCGGGGAACTTGTCACGACCGACAAAACCTGACCACCCTCTCGGCTGTGGGCAGCAGCAGCAGCAGCAGCAGCAGCAGCAGCAGGCGGTATCAAGTAATGCAGGTGTAATCAAGCCAGAGGGTCATGAGCCCAGAAAAAATGGCCGCCCTCCATTGTCGGCTCAGCTGGCATGCAGCGTGCCGAGGGATTTCTAAGCTGCTGATGTCTTGAAAAGAACGGCCTCGACGGGGAGGAGGAGGAGGAGGAGAGCAGGATGGTGGTGATGATGATGATGAGGAGGAGGAGGAGGTGGTGCAGCAGGACACAGCCGGGGTCCCTCCCATACATTTCGCACAAACCTATTCGTCTCCACACGCCGGGCGGGCTCTACCTGCCTGCAGCAGCAGCAGCAGCAGCAGCAGCAGCAGCAGCAGCAGCAGCAGCAGCAGTAGCCGCCGCAGCCGCTGCCAAACAGGAAACTCTTGCAGTACAAGGCGGTTCCAAGAATAGCTGGAACACGCGGCCAATTCCAATCACTCTGATCGGACGTCATGAGAGCGGCGAGCCGAGGCATCGGGAGGAATCAGGAGCGTCGGCAGAGGTAATGCAAAAAGGTAATGATCCGCATTAAGTTGTGCAAGAGATGGGCGCTGACTGAGCCTGCGGCCGGGGCCGGCCCGGACGGGGGTCTAGACCGCACACAAGAAAAGGGGCGACCGCCGGGCCTCGAACCCGCGCCACCGACCCGTGGGGACTTTTCTTCTCCCACGTTCGCCACGTCGACAATCGCCGCCAGACGGAATATTACCATTGCAACCGCGAAGTTATAATCGTTTTTTCCTTGACGTGAGCAGCAGAGCCGACGGGCGGGCAGAGACCGCAGCAGCCGCACTAGAAGCTCTAGTACCGCAGCACTAGGAGCTCTAGCACCGCAGCTCTAGAAGCTCTAGCACCGCAGTTTCTCTCACCACCCGGACAGCCCGCCAGCCGCCAGCCGGCGAGCGAACGAGCGCGCATGCGGTCAAGTTTCAAGATGAGAGGCGTCGGCAACCCTTCCATTAATCCGTCTCCCCTTTCCAGCGCAATCTGGCCGTGCGCAATTTTATACGAGGACTGAAACACGCCCACGCTCTGGGAGGCGATGGGAGGGAAGAGGTGCGGGAGGGGAGGGGAGGTGACGAAGGCCCATTCCGTTTTCAAACTCGGGGCGTTGGCCCGCGTCATCGGCACGGCTACGGTCAGGCAGCGCGGCGGTGCTTCCTGCGACCGACTGACAATCTGAGGCGGCGGTGAGCAGCCAACTGACATGCAGGCCGCGAGGCTGGGGCTTAGAGGGTACCAGCAGGGCGCCACGCGGGCCAAGCGCCAGACCTCAGGCAATCAACTTCCACGCACCAACCCCACCCGTCGTATACAACAGAGTAGAGCACAGCAGAGCAGAGGAGAAGGAGGAAGAGAGAGAGAGAGAGAGAGAGAGAGAGAGAGAGAGAGAGAGAGAGAGAGAGAGAGAGAGAGAGAGAGAGAGAGAGAGAGAGAGAGAGAGAGAGAGAGAGAGAGAGAAGCGGAACAGGGGGGCTCCACCCTACTGCAGCCCCCACGCCTCCCATCCGTCCGGTCCACGTCCTGGGGGCTCAAGAGAATTTGTCTTGGGCCCGGTTCAAAAAATTTTCTTCGAGCGCGAGGAATGTTTTAACGGGGCGCAGGTGTCAGCCGGACCTGAGTAATGGCCGGGCTGAGGCGGGCTGCTCCGCCCCTCCGGACGGAGAATTTTTCATACGCCGCGCCCTGCGTCAGTCATTACGAAACAATATGATTGCGCGCGATGCGCGTTTGTCCGCCGTCGTTCGTCATTACCGTCATCTTTTTCAGATTTTCTTTGGGTTTTGTTTCTCTGTTTTTTTTTTTTTTTTTTTTTTTTTGCAGTGTTGCCCCGCGTGCACTCGCAATGAAGACGCCTTCGGGCCCAATTAAGACTCGGGAAAAGGGAATAAATAACGACAAAGACGGCGGATAAAAGCGTCATTACTACTATTATTATATTTTCGTTATTGCAGGGCAAGACGACTTCTACGGCGCGGCCATCGGCGAGGTGCCGAGGCCACGAAGCCTCCTCCCATTAGACAGTTTCTCTTCCTTATATCCGCCGGCATCGCGCATCTCCGCCGTTAATTAACACCGGATGACAACGCGGAGAAAACACGAAAGCGCCGCCGATGTAAATATGTAAAAGCCGATTCCTAACGCTGCGCGCGCGCGCGTGTGTGTGTGCAACCAACAACGTTATTCGCTCACATTTTTTTCCACGCGCGTCTCGACGCCGTTTTGTGGGGCGTGAGAGAGAGGGGAAAAAAAAGAAGAAGAAGAAAAAAAGTCTGCCAGTTTTGCGGTTTCGCGAGGTCGAGGGGTTTGCACGCGCGCGCACCACCGAGTATGAGAACAGCGCTGCTGCTGCTGCTTGTGGAGGAAACACCGGCGTCAGCCTGGCCTGGGCTTCTAATTTCCAGTCGGTGCCGGGTCAGCACTGCTGTCAGCGAACAGGGTCGCTCTGTGCGGGGCTTCCCCTGGGGTGGGGGCACGGTTACCAACCTGGCGCCATTTTCGTTATTCCCTCTCCTTTTTCGACAGTCAGGTTGGCTGGCTTGCTGGCCGCCCCCCCGCGGCCCGGAAGGAGGGGCCTCCACCAAACCACCGAACATCATTACAGCCGCAGCACATAATTTTCCCGCCGCCATGAGAGACAGCAGCAGCAGCGCACAGACATGGACCTCGAATACTGCTGAAGCTTTACCACTCCTTTTAGTACATGGAAAACTATCAACTTCACATACTGCATGATTACGGCTCAGCAGCGCAACCTCCGTCCCAACGTCTAACAATGCCACATCACACACGGATAAGTTATTAGAGGAGGAGGCGGTCTTGAGGGAGGCGAGGCCTGAGTCTGTGGCTGGAGGCCCGGCACAACCTTTTATCTCATTATCCGCAGCAGCGGTGGGCTGTGCCAGGCAGCGCACGCTGCGGCACGACCGCGCGCCGCCCAATTTTTCATAACACGACGTTCATCACCCGAGGATCATGTATACGTTTCCTTTTTCAGTCTCCGCAAAGAGGCTTCCTTCCCTCGCCTCGCAGGCCGGGCAACTTCGCCGTATCAAAACCGCCGGGAGCCCCCGCAAGGCCACCAGCTACCAGAGCCTGCTGTTATTATGTTTTTTCCGCCAGTCCGGTTTTCCCCGCGCGCTCGCGAGCGTTCGTACGTGTTCATCAACAGCCCGGATGCTTCCCTTCCGACGGAAGGGCCGACGTCCTGGCACCTGCCCGTCGGCGGCAGGCGGCGGCCCCGGGGGGGGGGGGGGGGGGGGTCATGGAGGGGCGCGCGCAACACGAGACAAAACTTGAGCGCACTACAAAAAGAAAATTATCTTCTCAAAAAACAATGGCCGCCAATCACAGTGCATTAGGAAGACCCCAGGCCGTCAAGGAGAAAATCGGCACAGAAATTGCTTCTCTCTCTCTCTCTCCTGACGCTGCGGCGTCGAGCCGAACCGTCTCATTAAAGAACCTTTCAAATCGCTAATCTTTGTGTCCCCCCCCCCCGTCCCCTCCCCGCCCAATCCGGGCTGGTCCAGCCTGGAGCCACCCAAGTGAGGCGGCTCTGCTCTGGCCATCGGCGTTCTCATACATATTGAAATGGGAGGCTGCGGCAGCCCGCCGCTGATCCTGGACAGGAACTGACCCGAGCGGGTGGGGAGGGGGCACGCCACCGGAAACGACCGGGGGGGGGGGGGGGAATCAGTAATCCGGACGCAGCAGGCGCCGGAAACGCGTTCCCAGCCGCGCGCGCGGCAATTTTCAAAACGAGGACGGAACGAAATGCACATTACGGCGCGGCGGTGCGGTATATGATATGGCGGTATAAATATCGGGCCCGGCCAAAGCCGCGGGGCACGGAGCGAAGCACAGACGCGGACGTGTCACTGGCCATAGAGAAATGTCACTGGCAGCCGCCTCAAGCCAACGGCAGCAGCAGCCAACGGCGGCAAGCTCGCGCCCGATTCAAATCATATTTATGGCCGAACACCGGGCGGGTCGCCGTGCTGCTGTGATGGCGCCGGCCCAGCCCCGACTGCGTGCGTGTGTGTAGATAGGCCGATAGCCCCGGACACCATTGGGGGCCACGACGGCCAACCCGGGCTCCTCTTTCGGGCTCTGCTCTCATGTTGTATGCATGTAGCCGCGGACGCATACAAATGGAAAGGAAACCTTAAAAAGCCGTCCGTACAGCCCTCGGCGCAGCGCGCTGCTGGTTGCGGCCCCAAAGAAAATGTATAATAATAAAAAGCGAGAAGGGGGGTCGTTCGTAAACTCGGCCCCCGCCGCGTTAACTGAACCTCCCCTCCTCGTCCTCGGCTCACGGCCCCCTCGATGTGCCGCCCCCTCTGCGACCACCACGCCAAAAACGACGCCGTCCGCCGCAGCGCGCAATTCAGTTGATAACAGGTACTTACGGAGGACTTCCGGCCGTGGAGGATGGAGGAGGAGGAGTTTGAAAGCGACCGCCAGTTAGGTCCCTGCGGTGCTGCCCATGGCCTCCCCCCCCCTTCGTTTCCCCTCGCCTTCCCCTCACTTCAGGCTGTCGCATACTTTGCTGGCTTCGCTATGTTTGCCTTGCCGACTGTGTCAACAATCGAGCCCCACGCACGCAGGCACAGCACGGCCAGAGCCAGGCACGGCCAGAGCGCAGCCCAGTTTCGCGAGGCCGGGGATGGGGGGGGGGGGGGGGCAGGGCAGGGGGGGGGGGGGGGAGGCGGCGCTGGCGGGCGGGGCTGTGCTAGGCAGGTTTTTCAAGCGCGCGGGAGGGAGGTAGGGAGGCGGTGGCGCGGGGGAAGCTCCGCTCCGCACCCTCCAAAACTCCATTCCGAGCTGTCGGAATGGAAGAATGCCGTGTGCTTCGCTGTGTGCTTGGCCTCGCCTCGGTAAACGTACGGCTTCTCTCCTCACAGCAGCGGCAGCAGCAGCAGCAGCAGCAGCAGCGCCATGGCAGAGAGCGGCGAAAATTTCTCGCCGGTATTTTCCTCGTCCGCGCCGAGGATACACGACGTCTCTCTGAGAGATGACGGCGCCGCAGATATGAGCCGCAGACAAGCCGAGCCGAGCTGAGCCGAGCCGAGCCGAGCCGGGCCGGGCCGAGCCGGGCGGGTGGGGTGGATGGCCGGGCAGCGGACGCTAGGCCGCGGCCGCCGGCTCGGGGCTCGGGTGACCGTCTGGACGCTGACATGTCACGTTCGGTCATCTCAACGTCAGCGTCTGTCTGTCTGTCTGTCTGTCTGTCCGCCCGCCCTGCCACTCGTAACAGGACCCCGCACGGCACGCAGCGGCACAGCACGGCACGGCACGGCACGGCACGCCTACCACCACGCGGAGGCCGTCCGTCCAGATAGCACAACAAGCCGTCATGTCCCGCCCACCGGGGGCCGCCAGCAGCAGCAGCAGCAGCAGCAGCCAACCCTGCGCGCGGGTACCAAACACGCCAATGCCAATTAAACGTAATTATGCCCTCCTTGTTCTTCCTCCCCTACGTGTGCGCACGCAGCGGCGCTCACTTGTACGCAGCAGGGGGTCGAAACGCATGCGCACGCACGCACACACACACACACACAGGCGTGTCTGCATTCGACAGTGGTCTTCGTCCCAGTCTATAGTAGTTTCAATTAGGTGTCCGCCGCGGGGCTGCGCTGGCTGCGCCGCTTGTTATATCCGCCCCTGTTGCCCTTTGGGCCTGGAGGGGGGGGTCACGTGGCGCGCGGTGCGTGCTCACCGCCTTGCAACATTTAAGAGCCCCCCGCCCCCTCGGCCGCACGCGGTTGCTTCATTTAGAGGGCGCTGGGCTCTGCGATAGGTAATCAGCAAAGGCAGTGGCGGCATAGCAGCAGCGGCGTTATCTTCCAGAATGTAATGGCGCATTAGCGCGCAGCACCAAACAGCGCAAACGCCACCAGATCCGGGCCGCGGAGCGATCGCCGTGCTGATTATTCCACACACATGCACACGCCAAGGCCGTTATTCGCAGATGACTATGAATATCATATTAAGCCCCGTAGTAAAATACACATAGTACTATAATATATTTCTTTATCCCCCCCCCCCCCTGTGCGTCAGTGTCAGCTGCGCTCTACTGCATCAGGCTGTTGTTGTTGTTCATAAGCGTTACGAGGTTTGTGCACCAGAAGCGCGGCGTTCTTGGTGGCGGCCGCGCTCAATCTGACTCATCAGCGCCGCCGCTGTCCGCCCCTCTGCTCCTTTTTACCTGCCGATAATTAAAACCGTCTCGTCAAACATGGCGGCGTCGTCGTCAGCGGCGTATCCCCCCCCCCACCCCCGGCCGACGCCATTGTCTTCAAACAATGATCTCATGCCTATTGTTGCGCTCCACCCTTCCATTTTTAAATTGCCCCGCGCTCGCGCCTCTGCTCTGCACTCCCTATTCATTTCAGCCCGATACTAAATCACTTTAGCTAAGCCTTTTGTGTGGAACCACTCCCCCCCCTCTCTCTCTCTCTCTCTCTCTCTCTCTCGCTTCCTGCATCCCCCTTCAAGACGCCGCCGCGACGACCAGGAGAGACAGAGCGAGAGAGAGAGAGAGACAGAGGGGGCGGAAGCCGCCCTTTCCCTCCCCGCCTCGCATGACGGCGACGCCGTGCCGCCCCGGGACGCCAATTTAGCAAAAACCTACTTTCAAAGCGCGGCCGAGTCAACCCACTCCATGCAGGCAGCGGCGGGCTGATCCCGACTGGGGGGGGGGGGGGGGGGGTAATACTGCACACACACACACTCACAGACGCACACAAGAGTTAGACCCCCGCCATAACGCCCCGCACGGTGCAGCACTATACGAACACGAGTCTCTGAAACCCTTTAGGCTAGTTTACGGCAGGGTCTAAACGTCTGCGCGCACTCTAACGCACGACTCCGTGGCACGCACACGCGCACACACGCACACACGCACGCGCGCACAAGGCGGGCCACCAGGTGGCGAGCGAGCGGACGGAGAACGGACGCACCAAATATACGACAGAGAGACGAGCCGAGCCGATTTCGTTCTCCCCGGCTCGTTTTTTCCCCCCCCGGGTTCGGCTTGGGATGAAGGGAAGAAGGTGCCGCAGCTTCAATCAGCCTTCTCTCTCGCTCCCACGGCCGCGGCGCTCCGAAAAGAACAACCATAAACACTGTTTATCAGTCGATTCTAAATCGAGTCGGGCGGCGGCGGAGGCTCGGCGACGGCCGACCGCGACACACCGGCGTTGGAAAACCGGACGGAATATATTAGCCTGACAACTAGGGCGAAATGGGGGGCCGAGGCCGGGCTGGGCTGGGCTGGGCTGGGCTGACAGTCGAAATGAAACGGGCTAGAAGCCCAGCAACAACAGCAGCAGCAGCAGCAGCAGCAGCGGCCCTCCCACACCCGTTTTCCTATTCTTTTCCGAAGCGTCCGCAGTGTGCTCTCGCCCGCCCCGCCGCGTCCGCTATTCATGGCGGACCGGACCAGCAGCGCGTCGTCGCCGGCCGCCACGAATGCATTGCGCACTAACAAGAAGAGCGAGCTTTGGAGCACACGGCGCGGTGCTGGCGTGGACTCTCAATACGGGGCATTATACAATGCTTTGCTTCTTCTGGCAGGTCTGCCGCCGCGCCGCTGGCCTGCCTCTGGCCAGCCTCTGGCAGCCTCTGGGGGCCTCTGGCCTGCCTCTGGCCAGCCTCTGGGGTCCTCTGGCAGCCTCTGGCAGCCGCTGGCGAGGGTCGTGATGTGGACGACCACGACGAGAGCTAAAAGCGAGACGGACGGGCGGTCGTTCGACTTTGCCGGACAATTGCGATATTAAATCGACTGTAAATTCCCAGTTAATGAAAGGAACCGGGCAAAGCCAGCAGGTTAGTCAGGACCAGTCGAGAGTGCGAGCGAGAGAGAGAAAGAGAGAGAGAGAGGGGGGGGGGGGGGGGCGAACGTGCAGGGAACATCACCATAATTTACTATCCATTGTGCGACCTCCCCCTCCTCCCACCCCCATTTCCAAGGCTCCTCGCTTCGCTCTTCCACCTCCTCCTCCTCCTCCCTTCTTCTTCCCCCGCGTCACTCACAGGGAAGCAAAGCGATACGAAGACCTGCCTGCCCAACCCCAGCCGATCCATCATCCAACCATCTCGCATCAAACAATCAATCAGAGAGAGAGAGAGAGCGAGCGAGAAAGAGAGCGAGAGAGAGAACAGGCAAATTCCGCGTCTCTCAAAAAATTTTCGCAGCCAAAAAGTCAGGGGGAGCTAAAGGGGGCGGGCGGAGTGAGACGAGAAGAGGCCGTCCGCCGACCACGCGGCGTGGTCCAGACAAGGAGCGATGCACACTTAAATCGTGACTCCGGACGGGCCGCGCAAAGTGTGTAATCATGTTCACTCGTCGTGATTATGAAAATTACTCGAGGGCCCCGGCGGCCTCGGACAGAGAGGACCAGATGGCCGGGCGGGTTTGTGCGCACATGAAATGTCACGTCACTCCCACTCCTCCCCGATAGGAGGGGGGTGGGGGGGGGTCTCTATAGGATGCACAAGGACCCGGGGGGGGGGGGGGGGGTGGGACACGGCCGCTACAGCCAGGCCTCCCCATGCATATCGGTTTCCGTGATGTATGACCGGCCGTCTGCACGGAATGGGTAACATACGACGCTGCTGCAGCAGCAGCAGCAGCAGCGGTGCGTGTGTCCGTGCGGCTGCGGCGGACAACCACGCCGTGACAACATAAAGATAACGGCGCTACGTTGACGACATCTCCGATTACGTTATCGCATTTCACTGTCGATGATTGTTATCACCACCGCCGTCATTACCAAACGGCTGCGACCATCATCATGTCAGTACCGTGGTCATCGTCACCAGCATCATGTCTGTTCCGCGGTCATCATCAATGATGCCGTGATCATCATCATGTCCGTTCCATGGTCATCATCAATGATGCCGTGATCACCATCGCCATCATCTCGCAGGGGGGAGTGGCATCTCCACGCTGCTGTGAGGGGCCTTCGTGTCGGCGGGCGGAGCACGCCCCAGACGGTGGACAGACAGACACTGGCAGACAGACAGACAGGCTGGCGGGCGGACAGACGGTCCCCGGCCGGCGCGGTTGGAGGGGAGGGGGGGCCGGACCCGGTTTGGCCGAGCGCCCGAAGATCGTCATCACACGAGACCGGGCAGCGAAAGTAGTTGTGCAGTCAGTGGCGCGGCGTGGCTAAGCGTCATCCGGTAGCGTACACCGACCGTACCGCGTACCGTACCGTCAAAGGAATTCCCCCTCGCTTCCTCTCGCTCTACCACACCATCTCTCTGTCTCCCTCTCTAGCTTCCACGCGCGCGCGGCATGGCGTGTTGTTGGTTCGGAGGGGGAGCTTTCCTCAGCGGAGAGGGCCTGCTTTATCACGCAGCGGACAACGAGAGTTCCGTTCCCATGGCGACCTGCCACGCCACGCCAACGAGGCAGATTGGCCAACAATGATAAACCTAAGCCCCCCGCCCCCCTAGGGCCCAGGTCAAGGGGGGCCATGTCGATGTCAACCCACACACACACACATACATACAAAGGCGGACACCTAATGCTCGGGGACCTCAGTGCTGGTGCTGTGGTTGGCGGCCGCCCGCAGTCCGCCTCGTGACGGATGTCCGTGTGCCCGCTCACACACACACACAGACACACATACACACGCACGCGGCGACCTTACGCAAGTCCACTAACTCATTGTACTTGCTCGCTTGTCCCAGGGGCAGCGAGGCGCGCAGATGTGAATGTGCGTGTGCGTGTGTGTGTGTGACGGCGTTGCTTTTCGAAATTCGCGCCCAGTTCCCCGCGGCTGCCACGCCGCCGCCGTTCCGTTCCCCCCGCGGCGGCGCACTGCCAGCCGCAGCCGCGCTGTGAGGTGCCTTCCAAAGCGCCCCGCCCCGCCCCGCTCGGCCCGCCCCGGCGGGGCTCGGCTCGCATGCACATGCCGACACGCAGGCTGGGCGGCGGCGGCGGCGGACTGGCGGCGGCGAGGCGCCGCTATGAAAAACGTTCCGCTGCGAGGTCAATTTGGATGGTGCAAAAAGATACCCGCGGCCGACTGTGCGGTAGAATCCATTCGAAATGAGCGCGCCGCCACCATGGCACCGCCGGCACCGCCGGCACCGCCGCCCACGGCGTGCTCTGGTAAGAAACTCTACCCGACAAGGCCGCCGCACTATACTGCTAGCCGCTCCGCGTTTTGCCCCGTCCCGTTCGCGTGACATTGCGGCGGCGGCGGCGGTAGTAGGGGCGGCAGCAGCTGCAGCCACACTACGTGTTACATCCATGCCGCCGGGCCCGGGGCCGGGCCGGACGGTTGTAGCCGGAAAATTATTTAGTGCTTTTCAGGGCGCATGTCCTGCTGCGGTCGCTGCCCGCAAACGTGTGTGCGCGTGTGTGTGCGCGTGGTATGCATGCATGTGTGTAAAGGGGAGGAGGAGGGGGGGGGGGGGGGAGGGGGGGGGGGGCTGCCGTCCAAATATGGCCGCTGGGCGCTATGTGAGAAGCATTTGAATTGCAAGCACGCCCAGGCCGGCAGCACCAGGACCATTCCTGCGTGCAGGAAAGGGCTGTACAACCCATGGGAGGGGGGGGGGGGCAACACGGGGAGGGCGTTGTTGTTAAACCGAACCGGAGGAGCGCGGCCGGCACCGATGTTTGTTAAGTCCACTCCTTACTCTTTGTACATCCTGACCGGGTGAGGCGGGGGGCGCGCGCGCGCACGCACACCTCGGGAGACGTGTCGGCGATGGCGTCGGGCCTACGATAAGGGGCGGACAAAGGCTGCCTCCCCCCCCCCCCTTAGATGTCTCTCCCGAGGTCTCTCCTAAAAGCAGCGGCGGCGGCAACGAGAGACCCCCGCCGCCGAGACGTCGGGGGGACGACGACGTTCCCGCACCATTAAAGCACGTCACGCTAGCGCCACGCCAGCGGGGCATAACTCGCGGCCTCGGAACAGCCGTCGGGCGTAGGCGTGCCGACGGCGTGCTCGGGAATCACCGGGGGTCGGCCTGGCGCCGGCCACCGCGAGGCCGCCGACGACGCCCCCGCACCCCTCGGCGTGCTCATGGCGCGGCCCCCGTCCGTGGCCTCATCCCCGCCAGCGCGAGGGCGGCGCGCGTAACCTCCAACCTACACTACCCGCCGCGCCATCCGCCGGCCGCGTTTCTTACAAAGGCTCCGAGGAGATAAGCGTGGGCGATATCGGGGCGGGCGGCGGCAGGGCGGGCCGCTGACGGGAGTGCCGCCGTCAGGGAGGCCGCCGTCAGACAGCCGCCGTCAGGGAGGCCGCCGTCAGACAGCCGCCGTCAGGGAGGCCGCCGTCAGACAGCCGCCGTCAGGGAGGCCGCCGTCAGACAGCCGCCGTCAGACAGCCGCCGTCAGGGAGGCCGCCGTCAGACAGCCGCCGTCAGGGAGGCCGCGAACCGATAACGGCGTGCCGATCCTCCCTTTCGTTCTCTCGGTGCCTCTCGGTACACTCCACCCGGAAGGTCCCTGCGGCACGGCAGCAGGAAAGTTTTCCCTGTGACTGTACCGCAGTGCCGTGCCCAAAGGCCGTGCCGCACTGCGGCCGCGAGCCCAGCCCGCCAGCACCAGCTGAATCAGCCGACGAGATCAAGCTGCGGTCTGCACTAAGCTGCTTACGTTTCTTGGGAAACATTCCGCCTCGCCGTGCCGTGCCGTGCCGTGCCGTGCCGCGCGCTGTGCTGCGCTGCTGGCCAGGACTCGAACCATGCCGGGCTGTGCCGGGCTGTGCCGGGGCAGCCAACCATGGCCAGGCCGCCGGCCGCCCCGCCGTGCCCGAGCCCAGGCCGCCTGCCGTGCTCGACCCAGTGGCCATTTGGCCAAATAAGAAGCAGGCCGTTTGGCACAGCACGGCGCAGCAGCAGAAACGCCGGAGCAACGCCAGCGCGCCCCGAAAATCCGACGCGGCAGCAAAGCAGCAGCAGCAGCTTTCTGCGGCAGCAGTAGGTAACACTATGCTGCTGTACTCATTTCTTTTCGAGCGCGCGCGTGTGTGTGTGTGTGTGTGAGCGAGCGTCAGACTACGAAGCAAGTCGGCTGCATTCTTTACGAGCGCGCGCGGCTGACGCTGCTACACAACAACTACTACCTCATGCAGCGCACGCCGCCGCCGCCGCCCGGTTGCACCAGCCAGCGCTGCGCTGAGCGGCACGCCGGCGCCACGCCGCCGCTGCCGGCCGTGACCATCCCGAGGCGAACGAGAATACAAAACGTCAGGTGGATTTTCAGTGCAAATCCGAAGGAAAAGAAACAAAATCATGAAACTGATAAGAATAAAAATAATTGCGTAACGTTCGTGCGGTGTAAGTGCTGAATGCATTGCGGCGGTGGTGGTGGTGGTGGTGGTGGCATGTCGTGTCGCATCGCGAGCCGTCCGTGCAACGAAGCGCCCTGTTGCAACGCCTCACACCGTCACGTCAGCTGACGGACGCCAAACCGCACACACACACACACACGCGCACACACACATACACGCGAGTTGCCCCCGGGGCTGGCGGCGGTAATGGTGGTCATACCCGTCCGACTAATACAGTACGCAAGAAATAGAAGCAAGAAAAAAATATGGATACTATACTACACATCCGAACGGGCAAAATACAGCACACGCAGCGTTCACCTTAACTAGTCCGCGTCCATCGATCATGACTCCATCCGTAGCAGAGAGAGAGAGAGAGAGAGAGAGAGAGAGAGAGAGAGAGAGAGAGAGAGAGAGGGGGGGGGGAAGGGTTGCGCCGGCGTCGTCCTGCCCACGGATGAGGGAGCGGCGGCGCCGGCATCCGTCTGGAGAGAGAGGGGCGGGAGGAGGGGGGGGGGACGTCACGGCCAAGAAGACCGATTGAAAAATAACATTGATTTATTACCCGGGTACGGGCGGCTAACGACGGACGCCGGTCAGAGCCGAGCCGAGCCCGATGGTGTTGGGGCCCTCATGGCCCGCGAGGAGACACATCGGCGACGGCGGCCATTAGGCGCCGCGTCCGCCCGGGGGATCGCAGGGGGGCCGCGGGGGGCCGCGGGGGGGGGGGGGGGGGGGCGGGTGTCCGCAGGGGTCCGCTCCGCGTGGGCCCCACCACGCCACCGACGGTCAGGGATGCTTCTGACGTCACCGGAAATTATTGGGATCGGATTAGTACCAGTAGTGCTGCTGGTGCTGCGACTCGGGGAGGAATAACACGGCCCACGGCTCCCAGGGGCCGCAATCAGCCGTTCGTGATCAAAAAGTTGTGAGGGCGCGGAGTGAGGCGCAGATCCAGCCCGGAGCCCGGAGCCCGGAGGCAGAGGCGCCGCCTGGCAAAACTATATACCGGAACGGAGCGTGCCCCGGACCCCGGCTCCGTGCTCGGGCCGCGGAGATGTGGGGGATAGAGGCGGATGATAATCTCCGAGAGGAGGCGCGAGGCGAGGCGAGGGCTGGGCTGGGCTGGGCTGGGCTGGGCTGGGCTGGGCAAAGCCGTCGCCTCTGCTGCCGCGCGCATATTGAAAAATGTCGGCTTTCCTGCCCCCCTCTCCCCACCGTCCACATATAGCACGTCTCGGCGGCATCGCCCCCCACGCGGGCTGCTGCCCGGCGACCGCATCGGATGCAGATTCGTGTGCCTGGACCGAGCGGGCAAAGCGGAGGAAATGGCGTCCCCTTCCCCTGGGCGGGCGGGTCCCTGTGTCCCCGAGCCCTGGCCCCGCCCGGCCTGATGAACATCAAAGGCTCCCTCGAGCTCGGGGAGCCCTGCCGCCCGCTGCGCCCGGCCCGCGCCGCCCCGCGAGAGGGGAGGAGGATGGGAAATTGCTGTGCGCGAACACACCACCACGGCGGTGGGCGGACAAGCACGGGTGGTCAGAGGCCGTGCCGCGCGGCCGGACCGCGTAATAAAATCAGGGTGGGTCTCGCTGACGTCATCTTACGGTGTATATACCCCCGGCCGTGACCACGCATGCACGCAGCGTCCCGTTGCCATGGAGACGCATGACATGGCCGTCGTTATGCCTGTACGTGGGGTATTAAGCCCCGGAGGTCACCCCCCCCCCCCCACCCCCTCCCTCTGGTTTCCTACCCCGCCCGCCCCCGACAACTTTGAAACTCTGAAACTCGCGTCTGGAATTGCTTAGGAGGCCATTGCTGGCGCTCTCGCAATGACCTGGCCTGGCTCCGCGCGCGGTCCGCCGGGCCCCGCTGGGGGTGCGAGGGGAAGGGAGGGGAGGGGGGGGGGGGCAAGGGAGGGCCGAAGCGGAACCTTAGCAACCAAACCACCCTCCGCAGCCACAACGGTTATGTCACGAGTAGGGTCGGCCGCCGATAGGGGATGGCCTCGGGGCCTCCGCGCCGCGCCGACCTGAGCCTGACTCACCGCGCCGATAGTCCACCAGCCCCA
Source organism: Odontothrips loti (assembly GCA_038380765.1). Classification (NCBI taxonomy): domain Eukaryota; kingdom Metazoa; phylum Arthropoda; class Insecta; order Thysanoptera; family Thripidae; genus Odontothrips; species Odontothrips loti. The sequence continues at coordinate 8,138,684 of CM076254.1, forward strand.
TGGCGACGGCAAGGACGCCGCCGTTTTCAGGTGTGCAGCGAGAGCGAGCGAGAGAGACAGACGGCCACGAAACGTCGCGTGTCTAGGCGCGAGCGAGCGAGATAGCGATAAAAGCGGCAAAGTCTCTCCTCTCATTACGGTATTTAGCCGTAGGGGCGTTTGATTCATTCCATTACCCCCTCCCCCCCCCTCCGCAGTGCCCATGCCACGCCGACGGCAACGACAGGGAGAGAGCGAGAGAGAGAGAGAGAGAGAGAGAGAGAGAGACCGCCTGTAGAGGAAAAACGCCCCTCGCATCGCAGTCCGTGGGGATTCTCCGTAGCGACATGCGCACGGCCGGGCCCAGCCGGGTCGGGAGGGGGCCTCAATCATAATTACGAACAGCGCCGTCGGGTCAGATCGGCTCGCACAGGGTGCCACAGGGTGCCACAGGGTGCCACGGGGCGCCACAGGGTGTCCCTGAAGCGGACGCAGGGCCCCAGAGCCGCCACGTGACGCACCGGTGACCGGCAGCCGCCGCGCCGCCTTCCGTCGTCTCCGGGCGACCGCCAATGCCGCTAAGCCAAGCCAGCCGCCCAGATGTGACCTCCGCGCCCTTCAGCGGCGTAGTGGAGGGGGGGGGGGGGCTCCAGAGCCCATTTGGGCCACACCGCCAGCGGCGGCCACTTAACTTCGGCGTGTTGAGTACTCTACTGTGCAGCACGCCCACCCCAAGGCCCCACGCGGACAGAGGGGGAGTGGGGGAGGGGGGGGCTCGTGATTCGGAAAAGCAGGTTCGGCACACTACAGCAGCCCCGCGCGGCGTCATACTGGCCGCACACACATACACTATTACTCTCTCGCCCCCGCCCCCCTCACAATTTCGAAAGCAAGAGGTGCGGAAGATTTTAAGTGGGTTCGAAGGTCGCCCGCAGCGGCAGCGGCGTGCAGAGCGGACACGGCGCGCATGCGCACAGCGTAACGTGCCGCGGATGACAACCTCGGCCGACAAAGCGAGGCGAGGGGAAGGCTGCTGCTGCTGCTGCTGCTGCTGCTGCTGCTGCTGCTGCTGCCCCGCCGTCGTTGCTGCTTCGGCGATCATCAATTTTACAGAGACAAGGCAGCGGCGGCAGCGGCGGCCAAGCAAGCGAAGCAGCAAGCGGCACGGCACGGCTCGGGGCTCTGGGGCTCTCCGTTCCGTTCGTTCGGTTCCACCCGCCTGAAAAGCGAGTTACAGCAGCAGCGACGGCAGCGGCGCAGATACGAAGCAGGGGCAAACAGAGAGACGGCGGGGGAAAGGGAACCGAGGGGGGTGGGGGGGTGTTCGGAAAATGTTGTAGCTAAGCCCGACATGGTCGGAACAGGCGAAGCGAATCGAAAACAGGCGACGGGAGAGAGAGAGAGAGAGAGAGAGAGAGAGAGAGAGAGAGAGAGAGAGAGAGAGAGAGAGAGAGAGAGAGAGAGAGAGAGAGAGAGAGAGAGAGAGAGAGAGGCGGGGCGTCACTCAATCAAGCGTAGCAAGTTGCCTAGCGCCCAGACAGGCCGGGCGCAAAGGGTGGGAGGAAGAGCCAGCCATCCTTGGCAGACAGAGAGAGAGAGAGAGGGAGGAGGGGGGAGTGGGGAGATAACCGGGAAGGGAGTCGGGCGTGGCCGATGGGGGTTGAGGGAAGGGGTATGCCGAGCCCGCATGGCCCCGGCGGCCCCCCCCCCCCCCGTGGGGCAGAGCTGGCCGTTCAGAAGGGTTGTCACGTGGGGGCCTTTCCTACAGCACAGAAAATAAAAATAAAAAATAAAAAATAAAAACCGGGCTTCATCTCAGCCGGGCCAGATTTTTTGGACGGGTAGCGCCTCCGAAAGCAACCGACGCTCACCGCCAGTGCCGAGGCGCCCTCCAGACGGGAGGGGCGTTCGCTCTTGTCTTAGTCGTCTTTCTCTTTCCCGTCGTTCGCGCGTCAGAATTTGTGACAACCCCGTGGATGAAACGGGGCCTCCCCCTCACGGCACACACAGACAATGGTGACGCGACAGGACAGGGAAGGGGGCTACGGAAGGGGGGGGGGCGTATCTCTTCAAACGCATTCAGAAGACAGGCAGGCGGGGCGGTCAGACAGGCAGGCAGGCAGATAGACAGACGGACTGCACAATGCGATCGCCCGATATCCATCGAAACGTGCACCACGAGAGCGAGCGAGACAGAGAGATGGAGATAGAAGAAGAGTGCCTGAGCTCGCAGCGTGTCCCCCCGGAAAGCTCGCCGTTGTTGAGCGGGCGCTCTATGGTGGTGCACACACACACACACACACACACACACACACACTGCCGAAAAAGAAATCGTCATCAGGATTTACTATCTCTGTCGTCTGGCCGGCCCCGGGCTCCGCCAGCCTCTGAAACTTGTCCTCTCCGAGAGGCACGGCACACTTGATTGCCCCTGGGATGGGAGGGAAGGCTGGCGGTGGCGGTGGTGGTGGTGGTGGTGGTGGTAGTGGGCGCATGAAAGATGACCCCGAGCCCGGAGCCAGCCGGAGCTGGAGGACAGGGCACAGCCAGCAGCGCAGCACAGCGTTTGTAATTACACCCCACCCGATACCCGCATCGCCCACCAGGTATACGTACGTACCCGATAACAACGTTTTAATTACGGTGCACACACACACACACACACACACACACACACACACACACACATGGGCCGGCGCCGGCGCGGTTTGCTGCAGCCTGCCGCTACTGCTACCGCTAATTAGAACACGGAAAAGTTAAAAACCCCAGCGCGCTCCTCCATTCCACACCCGTTTCGTTTGGGATATCGCACGCCGCCACGTGTGTGCGTGTGCACGTGTGTGTGTGTGTGTGTGTGTGAGCAGCTAGGCCCCTTCCTCTGCAGGGCCTGCCGGTGGCGCAGCGGGCCTCTGGCGCAGGTGTTCCCTCCGCCTCCTGTTTCCCTCGGCTCGGCGGAAGAGCACCATACAGTTCACAGCGCCCCCCCCCCCCACATCCGGCAGTACCCCCCCCCCCTCCTCCTCCTCCCCCATCTCACCACCCCTTTTATACGACGGCGACAACAGCGGCGGAATAATTTAACCCGTGGTATAAGTAAAGCATTAATTCCGTGTGCATCCCTGGGACGAAGACGACGACGAATTCCCGATGACCGTCGGGTACCATCGCTATACGGGGCCCCGAACCATGATAATAATAATAAAAACGCTCACAGGCTGCTGACGCCGGCCGGGGGCCCAGGGGCGGTGATTATCGTCGTGCCGATAGGGGGGGGGGGGGGGTGAGATTCGGCGGCCGGCGTGGGAGTCATGTGACCCCCCCGGGGGGGGGGGACCTCTGTCCCGTGGAATACAGATACGCCGCTGGGACAGGCCGGCATGACGCTGTCGCAGGAAACTAAACTACTACACTACAGTGTGGCAGGAACAAAGGGAGTGGCAGGCAGCTAGGCCGGCCCTGCCCCCCCCCCCCCCCCCCCCCCCCCGGCCCTAGCCAGACAGGTATACCCTGTCCGGGAAAACGTGACGGCGGACGTGCCGAGGGGACCGGAGATACGGCGAGGGAATTCCGGCTGAAAAAACTTCAAGCTGAGGCTGTCACAGCGCAGGTCAGAGAGGGGGGGGGGAGCCACCCCCGGGGCAAACATAAACGGATTTAACGTTCGATTCGCGTCGCGGAGGGGCCGGAAAGCCGGAGCCCTGCTCTTTACAACGGACCGAACGCACACTAAACCCGGTGTAAAAATAACTCGGGGGCCGGGGCCGGGCCGGGGCAGGCCGGACGTGCAGGCGGCCCCGGCTGTGTGGAAATTCTGCGCCTCCACAAACAAGATGGCGTGGGGAAATGCGGCAGAGGAGAAAGCCAGGCGAGAGGGTCTGAGGCCTGCGAAAAGTTTGGCGACGCCGATGAGAAGGCCCGACTCCGGCCGGCTGCCTTCGCCGAACTTCGGCCCCTTTTTCAGCACCGCTTAAAAACTTGGACGGCGCCGAGCCGCCGGCGGCGGGACACGGGGACGTGGCCGCCGTCCTGGAGACGGTCGACGAGGCCCTCGGCATGCATGACAGGCTACTAGTACAGCAATATGGGTTGTTCGAAGCAAAATCGAGAGAGAGAGAGAGAGAGAGCGATATTATATATATAAAATAGAGTGTGTGAGAGAGTGAGAGCGCAGGCAAACCTCTAGAGAGCACAACACATAACATGGTGCAGCAGCAGAGTAATCCAAAGGCGTAATCCACATGGCGAGGTCTCGGCTAATCCATTCAGCTGGCGGTGGTTGGTGGTGGTGGTGGAAGTGGTGGTAGTAATCCAAAACACACGTCACTTTGCACTTTGCACATTGCACACACAGCACTTTTTTCCTTCCGGGCACATATCTTTTTCATCACTTATTTTTTTTTTTTCCTGGGCACTTTTCACATTCACATGGCTTTTCACTTTGAACACTAACTCACCCGAAAGGACGGCCCCAGCGTCGAGCTTGGCGGACGAGGGCGCGGCCGGGGTTCGTCCCGGCCACGACGTGGTGCTGAAGTCTGCGGTGGCGCCCACTTTGTAGCACGCGGAGGGCTGGTTGGCCACGTTGGCGGGGTACACGGGCACGGACAGCGGTTTGGGCTGCGGCCACGCCGGCTCGACGGCCGCCGTCGAGGACGCGAGGCGCGGCACCTTGCTGCGCCTCCCGGACGACGACGAGGACGACGACGAGGTGACGGGGGAGGACATGCTCTTGGGGAGGTTGTTGACGAAGCGGGTGCGGCGCTGGGCCTCGGCCCGCCTGTAGTAGCAGGGGTGGATCATGAGCAGGGGCTCCGACCTCTGGCCGGCGGGGGGCTTGGCGGCGTCGGGGAGCTCGTACTCGACGCTGCAGTCGACGTGCAGGGGCCGCGAGTAATCCTTGGCCCCGGAGGAGCCGCCGGGGCCCCCGCCGACGCCCGTCGCCGAGGTGCCGCACTGCGCCGGCGATGGCAGGGGTGGAGTCATGTCGTACGAAGGGTAGCACGTCACCATAATCAGACGATCCTCTCTCTCTCTCTTTCTCTCTTCACTGCGCACACGGTACAAAAATAGGGTGGCTTGCTTCTTGCATGAAAATGCGGAACGAAACGAAAATAAAAACGAAAAACTAAAAACGGTTGGGAGCACTGGCACGGTTTTCCTTAGTCGCACATTCCCAGAGGGTGGCTCTCAATCCCGGACTGGAGCCCTCAGCCACATGACTCGACGGGACGGGCTCTACGGGCTCCTCACGGCTCGGGCGGCACACCTCGACTGGCGATGGCTGCCTGCCCCGCCTGTGCCGCCAGCGGCCGTCAGCCGGCGGGGCCAGCTTGAGGGAACTCCCGCGAGAGCGCAGCACCGGTCGCGGCGGCCGCTCCCCCACCGGCCCCCGCCCCCTGCAGGGGCCGCCACCGCCGCCGCCATAGACCTGTTTCCGAGGAGTGGAGGGGGCACTGCCGGGGAGACTCTGGGGGGGGGGGGGGGGGGGGGGACCAGCGGGGACCCCATGTGAACTCATCTGCTTCCTGTGCAGTGCCATTTCATAACAAGGTTACCCTGCGCGCCGCGCCGCGCCACTTTCGGTTTTACTTCGGATCGGGACGCTTCGCCCAAGACCGTTTCTGTCGCGAAAACGTTCCCGAGCGCAGAGTGCTCATGACATTGTCATACCTGCTATGACTGTACGTACCGGAAAGCAGTGACAGGAAAAAGGGTGAAACCAAATCTGTGCACAAGTGCTTAAAAGTGCTTAAAGATGCTTAAAAATGTTGAAAAGAGTTTGAAATTGCTTGAAGGTGCTTAAAAGTGCTATTTCATACTGCTTACATGTGCTTAAAAGTGCTTAAGAGAGCTTAAAACAACTTAAAATTGTTAAAAAGTGCTTCAAAAGCGTAAAGCGGTTGGAGACTGCTTGAAAGTGCTTTAAAGAGCGTACGGCTGTTTGAATCTGCTTACAGATGCTACGCTTAAAATGCTTAACAGTGCTTAGCGGTGCTTTCAAATGCGTTATAGTGCTTAAAACAGCCCCAGCCGAACGGTTAGACCAGCGCTGATAACTCAAGCTCCTGTCCCACGAGCAGGGGCCTCTAAACCATTTAGAAAAGCAGTCCTGCTCTCCAGCCGATACGACAAGGTTCCCTCAGCTGCCGGCTGGATGCACAACTGGCAGGATATGTCTGCCGCTGATTGCCCGGTTGACGTCCTGCGTCGCAAACAGCGAGCTGCTGCTGCTGGCGCGATATGACTTTCCAGCCCAAAGCGAGACCAGATGCGAAGCCAGCAGGCGGCCCGTGTCGACTACATGGTAAATTTCATTATTTCAGGCCTCGGCGCGATCGATTTTAAATGCAATAAGCGTATACGCCGACCGACCGTCGCTGTGGAACAAATCGTGTAGCCGGCCAATCCTTTCCGCCTGCCTCCCCTATCGCTCCGTCCTTCTCTGTTCTCCAGCTCCCTGAATCTCTCTCTCTCTCTCTCTCCCCCCCCCCCCCCTCCTTTTTCCCTGGAGCGGCTGATGGAATCCATACAAGTTTTATCTCAACGTTCCGTTTCCCCGGAGCTCCGTGGAGCTCGTTTGGGCCTTGGGCTGCCTGCAACATAGAGTATAGGGGGTCAGCTGAATGTACCAATTATAATTGTGTATGGATAAGCATCGGGGAGGCAGAGGGAGGGGGAGGGGGGAGGGCGGATGGGGGAGGTGCTGGAAATGGGTATATATAGGGCCCCTCCCCTGTGCGTGTTATTTTGCTTTGCAAAGGCTTCAAAAGAGCACCATGGGGAGGAAGGGAGGGGGAGGAAGGGAGGAAGGGAGGGAGAAAAAAATTGTTAGGAATCCTCAAGGCTTTCCCTCTCCTCAAGGCCTCTCACCGTCCGTGTGGAAATTGGATTCTAAAAATAATAATTGCAAAAAAAAAAAAAAAAAAAAAAAGCCGTCCATCTCGAATCAGCCCTGTCCCGGGGCCGGACATTTCTTAACAATTAATTTTCCTCTCTTTCCCCGCTCTGTTTCGCAGTTAGCACACGAACGCGACTTTGCATAACCAGATCGGAAATGCGCAGTGTTATTTTATCTCCCGCCACTTGTGTGTGCACGTACTCGTCGGGGGGAGAACCTGCACACATTTTTATCGATCCGTGATGTCTGACCGGCGTCCCGACGTCACCCGGCATGTCAGGCATGTCAGCTGTTCGCCGCGGCAGATTCAGTGGGCAGCCTGCTTGCCAGGCTTGCCAGCCGCTGATTACAATATCGCGGCCTGCCATCGCATTTTCAACTTTCAATCATGTGCGGCAGCCGCTCGGACTCGGCGACTTGGCTGCCTCTCTCTCCCCGCGGCCGCAAAATGACAAGCAGCCGCCGCCTCAAACTCATTTATAATTGAATCGTTTCCTGCTGTTTCAAAAAGCTATTCGGACCGCAGAGAAGTGTCCATACTAACCACTCATTTCCAACAGTGTATCCGTGCGCGGTCGTAAATCGTAATGAAGGATAGTCCGAAGCCGGGGCCGTGTGTCCCAGTTCAAAACTTCCCGCCGCTTCTAATGATGGCCGCCTTCCATTAGAAGTAACAAGGGGCACACCGGCCGCGCACGCCGCACACACTAACTTGATAAGTGCGCCAATCAATACAACAGTCGTTCGTGCGGCAAACTTTCAGATTCCGCGGCGCTGCCGGGCCACCAGACGGGCAGGCAGGGCTTTACGCAGAACCACTGCTTGACCGGGGAACTTTCCACGCGACCCTCATAAGCAAAGCCATTTAAAAGATGTACCTCGCAGCTAGGAGTAGTGCCGGTAATGCAGTATGCGTATTTATTTTCGAGCTTGACTACGTATTGTGAGCGAGAGAGCAGTGTATACGAGGAAAAGAGCGAGAAGAAGCAGTAGAAGAAAGGGAAGATAAGAATAAACAATGAGACTCCGCCGCGTTCTGTCCCTGTCCCGTTCTGGACGGTGGCGCCACACACACACACACACATACACACACACACACACACACACATGCGCGCACGGAGTTATACAAATTTACATTACAACCTGGAATTCGAAGTTAAATTTTCTCCGAGGGAGAGACACACCTTCCCTTTCCACTTGTACGTTACTTGGGCGCAGCTATGCAGGGGACTGCCTTCCCCTTTCTTGCTATATGAAACTACAAAGAAGAGAAGAGGAAAAAAATGCCACCGACGTAAGCGAGTTGGATATTTGCAGGGAAGACGGCCGGGGAGAGAGAGGGAGACAGGGGAGGGGGTAGATTTCTACACGGGTCGGATGACACGCACACGGGAACTCAGAGTATACTACTATATCCAGCAGGCGGCTCGCATGCATGGGACAAAAGCACCCCAATGAGATGGTGTTTTTATTCGTCGATTTTTTTTTCTTTTTCATTTTTGTTGTACTCTCCTCTCTGCTTTTGATAGTCACGCTACAGCGGACCACGTCCTGAGCACGGTCCGTCCAACGTGTGTTTTATATATCTCGTGTCCCCCGTTAATCTGCACGCATGCGGAGCACCCAACACCCCTCTCTGCGAGCTCCCCGGGGTGTCTTGACCGTGAACGAATTATCGATACCAGACGCGAGAGAGATATCGAATATCGAATAGTATAAATCGGGCCCTCTGGACCCCTTTCACACTCTTTCCTGTCGGCTGAGAGTTGCGAACGGCAGCCGGTCTGGGCAGCCCGTATGGAGGAATAGAGGTTTCCAATGCGGAAGCTGAAGAACAAAAACACTTCCAGATCAGAAACTCTCAAAAGTAGGGATAAGAAATGTCGAGGCATGCAGGCCGCGCCAAATATGGTAAATAACCTCCACATTGACCCAAAACGTCATTCAATTTTCTATTTCACGAAGTGTAATAGTATTTTTTCAATTTTAATTTTTTCTTTCACTGTGCCACACGGCTATCAGTCGTTCTTATCAAAACCGACGCAATATAAGAAGCGTCCACTCTATTTCCGGGCACCACCGACCACCACCGCCGCCATCATCATTATTTATGAACGGACCCTCATCGGACTTCGATCGGGAACACACCCCGCCTTAGTTAAACACCTCATTCCTTATGGAACGCCCCGAACGGCCGTCCGTCCGATCGAGGCCGGGACGCGCGCCCCTCTCCAAAAAAAATAACAAAAAGAACAACAACAACAACAACAACAAATAAAGCGCCTAGCTCTAATGAGGTTGACAGAGCCAATAACCTCCGCGAGGCGCGGCTAATGGACAATTGTGCGCTCCACTCTCGCGGCGCGCTTTGTCCCGCTGCAAGACGTCCGCGTGACGTCCTCGTGACGTCCTCGTGACGTCGTGGAGACATCTTCGTGACGTCCGCCGTGATACCGTCACGCCCCATAAGCTGGACACGCCGCTGTCCGTGATGCATAAGCAAACGCCAAGGTGACGCGCGCGCCCTTCATAATGCCCCATTTGACTGCCGGTCGCAGGCAAGTGGAGGCGGCCGGCGCCGGTCTATGAGAAGTTCGTCCGTTATGAGAAGTTCGGCCGTCGTTTGTGAGAAAGCGACATCAGAGCTGACCAGTGGTGTATTTCCAGGCGACGGGAAAACCTGAGGGTGCTCCGAGCGCTCACGTGATCGGAAAGGAAAGAGAGAGAGAGAGAGAGAGAGAGAGAGAGAGAGAGAGAGAGAGAGAGCGAGAGAGAAAGGGAGAGGGTGCGACCGGGCCGGGCCGGCCTCATGCCGGGATTGGGTGAAGCCCCAGCACAGTTGCACACTCCACTTCACTGCACTACTATACGCCGCGCCGCTCCGCGAGCGCAGCTCTGGGTGCTCTCTCTCTCTCTCTCTCTCTCTCTCTCTCTCTCTCTCTCTCTCTCTCTCTCTCTCTCTCTCTCTCTCTCTCTCTCTCTCTCTCGCTCTGCCTCCCGGATATTTAATTTGCTTTTAATAGCGACTCTCCTCGGAGAGGGCTGCGTCCGACAACAGACTGCGGAGGGTTTCGGACGCGCCCCCCCGCAGCGGGGGCGTCCATAAACTGCGTAACACTGCTACTGGCGGGGCGTCAGGATGTCTCCCCCACAGGAAGCGCCGCTGTGTGTGTGTGTGTGTGTGTGTGTGCGTCGATTAAAACGCCAATCAAACGGGAGCTTTAGTGTAGTGGTGTGTGGGTGTCCCACGGCCTCTCTCTCACTACAGGCGGGCGGGGGCCGCGGGGGCCGCGGGGGCTCTGAGCCCGCGCCACGCCACCGGCCGGGACACGGCCAGCAGACGGCTCAAAAGCGCGCCCCCCCCCCCGATGTCCCCCCCCTCCCCCCCCCCGCCGTCGTCGTCCCGGGTGGACTCGGATCTGATTAGGCGAGGCTCCGCGGCAGAGAACAAGAGCAGAAGGCAGACCCTTTATACTCCGAGACACGGAGTAAAAAAGATTCGTGGTCAAACTAAACTAAAATTTTGTGGGGGGCGCTCGTATTTGTTTGTTGCATCAAAGAAACGTTAGTTGCTAGCGAAGAGATTCGTTGCGCGCACTATACAATTTTGTTGCCTTCTTTTTGCTCCTGCAAACGAACCTCGAGCAGCTAACGTTTCGTTGGTGCAACTAAAATCAGTTCCCCGAACCCAAATTTTCATTCATAGAACCCAAATTCACTGCAGCAATCAACTTAAAAATTAGTTGCGATCACTAATCTTTTCCCTCCGTGAGCCGTCTGGAGCCGGCGGGTGCTGCGGGGCCGGGGCTGGGCCGGACAGGGCCTCACAGTTGGACCGCCGGCCGCCGTCGGGCAGAGATCGAATCAGATTATTGGGCCGTGCGGGCTGATTTACATGTTGAGCGCGCGCGCGCGGCCCGTCGCCGTGGTGCGCTCTGCGCTTGGCGGGAGATTTAAATAAATGTAGTAAGAGGAGGAGGTGGGGGGGGGGGGGCAGATTATATATGTAGCACTATGCGCCCCCTTGTCCCCCCCAGATAACCGTCCCGTCCGTCTGCCTGCTGGCCTGATTTTCGGGTCGGAAGTACATATGGCTGTGTTCCAAAAAGGTGCGCGCTCTGATACATGCGCCGGTAAGAGCAATCTATGTATGCTGCCTCTGACAGTCTCAACTCGAGCTTCACCTGGCCGTATGAAAAATTGCGAGGCAGGTGTGATAACAGAGGCGAGCAGTGAAATCAGTGATGACAGCAGCATGTAAAGGCGAAGGAAGCGCGGGGGGGGGGGGGGGGGGGGGGGGGACACGAAAAAAGGGAAGAAAAAGAAGACTTACATCGTGGGCGTGGCATTTGATTGCCATTCCCTCCCGAGGCGAATCGTATTCGACAAGAGAGAGAGAGAGAGAGAGAGAGAGAGAGAGAGAGAGAGAGAGAGAGAGAGAGAGAGAGAGAGAGAGAGAGTGTGCGTGTGTAGGAGTGTGAGAGAGAGGGACACATTCTGAGAAGCGAGAGAGACAGGGATCTGCGCATGTCGTCGCTGTCACGAAGATAATGGCGAAATGACAATACTCTACGCGAAGGGGAGGGAATTTCATCACACTCGGCGAGGAGAGGGAGAGAGGGGAGGAGGAGCAATATAGTTTGCGTTCTGAAAGCACCTTACGTTCTGCGTTTTGTGACGGTCCGCCCAATGTCTTCGCTGGCGTACAGCGCGCACACACACGCACACACACGCACACCTAGTCGCTAACTCCGACAGGGGACGTTTTTACCCGCAGTCCAAATATGCGGGCACATATGCATGCGACGAGTGTGTTTGAACAGCGCGGTGTTTGAGCAGGAAGAGCGCCACGACATGTTTCTCCTCTCTTCGTTTACGTGACACAACGCACACAGGACAGTGGGGCCATGCAGGCCCCGGCAGGCCCCCGCAGGCCCCGGCGGCCCCCGCAGGCCCCGCAGGCCCCGGGCGGGTTCTAAACCACCGTCACCAAACTGAGGTGTTCGTTGTTCTGGTCGAATCTGGTCGAAAAGCGCGTACTAACCGCTTTCGGTTGTTTTCCCCTGCTGGACCGTCATGTGCGCGGGTAGAGTTGAAGTCAAAACAGGTATAGTAAGTATTTTGTTGTCGCAATGAAAAATAAAAAATAAAAAATTGAGGGAAATAAATAAGGTGGATATCTCAGCGATAGAATCGTTATCTCCAACAACAACAACAACAACACGGCCGTGTCCGTCATCACATCAGCTGACAGCACCAACACCTCGTCGGCCTACGTACACACATGCTATTAATGCGACCGATAAAAAAAAACTCTTCTTATCAGTTTTCGTCTTGACCGCGCACTCCGTTGGCGTTTACTGTATAGGTACAGTAGGTATAATTATTTTCAAATTTCCATAACGACGGCACCATTTTCCGAAGGGCGGGACGAAAAGTTGATAACGCCGCTGCTGGAATTAATCTTCCTTTCTCTCTCTGTCTCTCTCCCTCCCTCTGCACACACGCCCCCGCCGCAGTCGCTGTTATAAATGGATTTTCAAATCCTTTCGGTTCCACCAGCTGCAGCAGCAGTTGCAGCAGCAGTTGCAGCAGCAGCAGCACACGGAGCCGGGCGGGGGAAATGGCCACCGCACCGCCATGCGCCGCCGTGCGCCGCCGAGACGGTAATGAAGGCCTAGAGGAGGCAGGGTGTCTTGCGGCGGCACGGCAGAGCTGGCAGAGCCGGCCAACGAAACACAATGCAACGGCGGCAATCTCAGAATGATTGGAGTGTAGCGGGTAGGGGTATCTCCGCTCATTAAGGCCCTAGAGAGGGCTGAGGGCCCCCGCTGCCGCCGCGTTCGAAGCGTAGATCCCTATCGCGCCGCCCCTCTCTCTCTCGCACCCGGCGGCGGGGGCCGACGGTGCGACAGAGACCGAGCGAGAGATCTATCAAACTGCTATATGCCGGTGAACTACTACTATATACTACACCACGCACACACCCGGCTGCGCAGCGAGGAGATTCCCGAGAAAAGAGAATGGCCGGGGGGAAGGGGACCCCCAGCGGAGAAGCACACGGGACGCACACGGGGCGCACACACAGTGGCGCCAGCCGCTCCTCAAAAATCAGTCGGGCCGTGCCGTGCCGGGCTGGGCCTGCCTGCGATTGGGCTGAGCTGAGCTGTGCGGCGCCGGAGCTCCGGCGATATGTTTTATGGCTGCGCTATTCAATTTATGGGAGGAAATCGTTCTGAGAGGCGGACAGAGGGATGCAGCAGCAGAGGCGGCGGCGGCAGGCGCATGTGAACAGTTATTTAGAATATACAACAGGCCCGGCGGAGAGGGGGGATTTTAGCACCGTCTTGGCATTTTCCGAAGGTCCATCGTATACACGGCTTTTGGTGGGCTCAGAGGAGGGGTGAGGGGAGAGGGGAGGGGGGGGGGGCTTTTCGATGTCTGTCAAGGCCTGTGTGTTACTTCGTCCGGGGACGGAAAGTGGCCGTGCTGTCCGTCAAACGCGCTTAGGTACTCGCTTGCTTCTTGTTAGGGGGTTTTGTCCGCCACTGTCCCCTGGGCCGGGCCGGGCCGGGCCGGGCTGACCGCACCGTCCGGTCCAGAGCGGACTGGCCCGGCCCGGGGACTGGTCCCCGTCCTGGACATGTCCTCCTGGTCCACCTCAGACGTCCTTTCCGTCCTCTGGGACTCTGGGGGAACCGAGCCGCCGTCGGCGGCGCAGGAGCGAGAAAATACGCCGCCGTGTGGGAAGATGGGGAGGGTGCGACTCGGGACAGAAACCCCCTCCCCTTCTCCTTCCGACCCCGGCCGGCCGGACTCCGTGCCAAGTGACCTCTGACCCGCGTCCCTCCCCCTTCCCTCTCTGATACCCGAACAAGTTGACCCCTGCGGCCCCTCCCCCCCCCCCCCCCCCCCACTTTTGATTTCCAGAGCCGATGCGAAAGGGAACCCCCGTGCTGAGCATGTCACAAGGATTTGTCACCCTCCCCAACGCCTTGCTTTGTTCGCCGCGCGCCTTGTCAGGTGAGCGAAGCCCCCGTCCCCCTCCTCCTCCCCCTCCCCCGTCACGAGGTCGCCGCCCCTGCACCTCCACCGGCATCCTGATGTTACACCTTTTCAGAAGAAAAGCTCAGTGTCGGGCCGGGCTGCAGCAGCAGCAGCAGCAGCAGCAGCAGCAGCAGCAGCAGCAGCAGCAGCAGCAGCAGCCGCGCGTTCCGAAATATATGGCTCGCGAGAGCGGAGCACTCCACATTCAGTTTTATAAGTGATCCCCCGGCGCATTCACGATCGGAATTTATGCCCGGCTCGGCTCTCGGCTCTCCCGGCCCGGCCGCCACCGCCGCGGCCATCTTTTATATTGAAGAAACTACGACGGCGTGCCCTCGCGAGCGACGAGCGACAGAGTCTCGGCCGAGGCATTGCAGCGTGCCCGTCCTCGTGGCGCACGTCGCCATGACCCATGGGGACTGGCCTCCATATGGGGTTCGGTGCTTACGGATGGCCCCCATGCGTGCGTGCGTGTGCGTGTGCGTGTGTGTGTGTGTGTGTGTGCCCTGGAGGGAGTGACGAGTAAACGACTCGACGTATATTATGCACGCCCCCTCCCCCTGACATGGAAATGTGGGGCCTCTACGACGTAAGCACGCGGGGAGGGCTTCAGTTTCGGGATGGAAATTAAATCCCGTCCACGCATCAGGCCCCTCGGCCCCGCCCCGCCCCGCCCCGCCCCGCTAGGCTGTCGTCTTGACGGTGCCGACGCGCGGCGCAGCAGCGACGCGGTGGCGTTCGAAAGTTTGGCGCCACGGCGACGACGGCGCCACCCCTTGGCTGTGGCTCCGCCGTGGCTCGGCTCGGACGCAGCCTCGGGGTGTGCATCATGTGCGCGGGCTGTGAGCGGGCTGTGAGCGGGCTGTGAGCGGGCTGTGAGCGGGCTGCGCCACCCCTGGCCCAGCCTCAGCCTCAGCCCAGCCCAGCGCCTTGGGCCCTCGGGGCTGATTGATACACTCTGGGGGCATTTACCTGTGCGCGCACGGCGCACAGCCTTATGAGACCATCCCCCCCGAAACACTACGTGCGGTACAGCCCCTGCCAAGACGTCACGGCGGATCCGGCTGGACGCGTCAGCAACGGTGCGCGTGCCCTCTGACGCAAGCTGCCTGTTGTGACTGTACCACCAGAGGCACTTCACTCGGGCACTCGTCCTTCCGTCTGGCTGCCAATCATCCGCCGATGGAGCGCAAAGGGGAAGAAGGAGGAGGAGGAGGAGGAGGAACAAGAACGAGAAACGGCACGGGGAGCCCGCAGTGGGTTATATTTGATCACGAATTAAAATGTAAATTACGACTTGTAAAATTCCCGACGTCGTTGGACGACAGAGTAATAATTCCTCCTTATCTTACTGCGCATGCGCGCACGTCCCGGAGCTCCTGCTGCCGCTGCTGCTACCGCTGCTGCTACCGCTGCTGCTACCGCTGCTGCTACCGCTGCTGCCGCTGCAGCCGGACCCACCAGTGGAAGAGTTTTCATGTCCGACAGCGCGAGCTTTTAACCATCGCGGGCTTCGTGCCATCGGGGGCCACAACTTGTTCCGATATGGTCGCACCGCCAACACGGTCGGACTCTTGTGCCGCCGATACGAACACGCCCCAGCTCGCGGGTGCGGCCGGCAGGAGCGGCTACCAGAACGCACCCCCGAATGCACCGACCAAAAGCAACGGACATGCAACACGCGATCTCCGCTGTAACAGCAACAGGATGGCATGAATACGTCAGGACGATATAATAAGGAGACTCTACTCCCCGTCGTGTCGTGTCCCCTCCGAAAAATTAGTGACCGTGTTGAGTTACCGAACGAGTTCTGCGTCCGCCTCCTGTTCGCAGGCAACACCTCGCCGTCTCCAGTGCGTTGGGTTGCCTACCTCCCGTGCGCCCCCGTCGCCCGGCTGCTTCGTCAGCGCTAGCGGAGTGGTGTACCTCCACGGAGCTACGGAGCTCACTGCAGCGCTGTGGAGGCGTCGATTGGGTTGCCTACCCGCACGGCGCCAGAGACGGCCCGGTGCGGGAATACTCCGTGCGGACGGCTCGGCCGCGTCGGTACCCCGCGGCTCGCGTTGGAGTCTTCCGCCGACAGGTGGCGCTAGGGGCCATGGAACAGAGTCTTTGAAAGCGGTGCCGTTCGGTGCATATTAATCTCTTCTCGTCTTGGATCACAGATTCGATTGAAAACTTGTTGGCTGCTGCGACTAATTCTGCTAGTCGTGTGCAGCATAAACAGAAAGCGAATCACAAGGAGGGAGGGTGCAGCCGACGCTGTAGAGCCCGTTTCACCTGCTGGTGCGGGTATTTGAACCCGTCCGACTCGATGTAGGAGGTAAATGAGTTCCAATTCTGGGTGCACAAGTCCGACGGATGGACAGAACCTACATCACATCACGTTAGCGGACTGCAAGGGCTGCATCACTAAACATGTAAATCAATGTTCACTCTGTAAATAATAAAAAAAAAAATTATCAAATTTTAGATTGCAATTATGATACACCCGCATGACAAGTAAGAGTGACCGATCGGCACACTGCCAAGGTTCTCTGTCAGGTGACCAGGTTCCCTCCGGCGTGGATTAATTGGCAAGGCGCGTGTTGGTGGGCAACACGACATGTTTACGCAGCGCTTAGGCGCGCCCTTACCTTTCCGCCCCCACCACTTCCGGCCACTTCCGGTCACTTCCGGTGACCCCGGAGTGAGGGCCTCACACCCCGTTCGTCCGGCAGCGGGCTCGGACACGGGCAGCTCCAAGCGCAGCGCGCGCCGCCATGGGATATGTGGCCGCCGCACAAGGTAAGACAGAAACTTCGGCAAATTTTGTAGTTTTTTTTTTAATGGTGAAAAACCGTATTTTTCTGGTATACATCTTCTTTTCTTTTACTGGGTCACAAGAGAAGATTCAAGGTTTCAGTTTTGCTCAGTGGGCTTAGTTCAAAATTGTGAACAACTTTAGAACGCCCCTGCTGACGTGGTCGTGCAAGACCAGACCTACAAAATTTACCCAGCCATCTTCAAATTTAATTTGGGACGACACAACCCACCCCCAGATGGGCCGTTCTACATTTGCCGGCAAACTGAAACGACCCCTTACCACCGCCTTCTCCAGATGGCGTTGGCGACGCCCCCGCGCCGCCTCGTGGACAAGAGTGCGTTCCGGCCCACGACGCCGACGGCCTCGACGGGGAAGCCCAGGAGCTCCGGCGCCAACACCTTCCTGAAGGGCCTGAGACCCGCCGCCACGCTAGCTCAGGTAGTCCTGCCGACACGGGTTCAATTGACACCGTTACGTAATATGTTGTTTTAAACGGGGAGTCTCTTCAGTGGTTCAGCCTTCTGCCGGTCGCCAAGCCTTCGGACGACCAGGAGGCCACCTTCCGGTGGACGTCCTTCCGGTTCGCATACGCCCTGATCGTCATCATCGGCTCCTTCATTGAGTCCATCTTCTCGCTGTTGAGGATGTTTGAACAAGGCATCACGTTTTACACATCAGGTTGTTCTAACCACAAATTAACCACAGCAAGAAAAAGTTGTTGATCTGTTTTAATTTTTTTTTCTAATGTCCGTGATGACGTGTTTCAGTGAACGTCATGTTTTACACCACGTCCATTGTGACCTCGGTCGTCTTCGTCAGGATGAGCCTCGAGTGGAGGGACAAGTTCTCGTTCTGGACGCGGGTGGAGCAGGACCTGGCCTCTCTCAACGGCGAGCCGCCCCGCCTGGTCGTCAACATGGTCGCCATGACGGCCGTTATCCTCACCCTGGCCTCAGGTAAGGCGTCCCTCACACGTCTCGGCGAGAAATGACACTGTACAGTTTTCTCTAACCTGCACAGTGGAGCACATCTTGTCCATCGTCAGCACCATGGCGCAGATGTACCCGTGCTACGAGCGCGGTGGAGTGTACCTGCTCATCGAGGGGTACTACTTAATGAAGTACAGAAAAGTAAGCGGCCTCGGCTCACCTGTTGCGGTGTTCTCTGTCCGGGGATGCCCTCAGTGACACGACATATGTCGCACTGTCGCAGCTGTTCACCGTCATGAGGTTCAGCATAGCGCGGGCCGTCATCCTGCTCGTACTGCAGGTCATCACCACCTTCATTTGGAACTTCTGCGACCTGTTCGTGATCCTGCTGTCCATGGGACTCGGCGCACTCCTCCGCCAGCTCAACCGAGGCATGAACAATGTCAAGGGCAAGGTGATCAATCTGCACATCACTCACATGTTCGACTCCAGAACAGAGAGTAACAACACACGCCTCCCTTTTTCAGGTTCTCCTGGAAGAGTTTTGGCGCCAAAAGAGAGAGGCGTACAACGCCCTGGCAATCTTGACCAGAACGATGGGGGACTACGTTGGGCCCCTGGTTCTGATATCGTACGCCTCCAACCTGTACTTTATATGCCTGCAGCTCCTACTGGTCACTAAGGGGTGCGTGTTCCTTTTTAACCTGACCTCATCTTACGTAACATAACCTTAAAGCAACAGTTTCCTCACAATGTTTGGTAGGGCGGGGAGCTCTACTACCCTGCACAACACCTACTTCTTCTTCTCCTTCAGCTACCTGGTGGGCAGGACTCTGGCCATGTCACTGCTGGCCGCCGACGTCTGCGTCGAGAGCCAGAATCCGAAGCCCGCACTGTTCAGCGTCCCCCCGGCCAGCTACTGCGGCGAGGTACGGGTGGCCACTAGACAAAGAACAGAGTAGACTGCCAGCCCCCATATGCACAGCACAGAGCAGAGTGAGAGCACATCTGGAGCTCCGGCCGGCGCGACGAGTGCCCCTTCGGGTGTTTCCGCCGTCTTCGGCTCTCGTTCGGGAGGCTTGCCCTAGGGGGCGGTCACTTATTAGCAAGTCGGCCCGGAGACAGCTACGCTGCGCCACGCCGGTTCGTTCCGCACTCGCCGCACGGGCTGTGTGACATCCCTCACCACGGGGGTCGCCCACGCCTCCGGCCGCATGTGCGTCTGCCTCACTGAGGGCCGGTCCCTTTCCGGAGATAGCCGAAGACACCCGAAGGGGCACTCGTGAGCCGAACAAAACTGCTCTCAGGCGCTGGCAGTCTACTCTGTTCTTTGTCTAGTGGGTGGCCACAGGCTCTCAAGGATAAAACTTTGAGTACGTCGATGGTATTGCCGTAAGCGCAAACCCAGTTTAGCCAGTCTTACAGAGCACATTGCGCCTGATGGGTAGGCCATTCCGACTTCTGCATGCACGCATATCATGCGGGCTAGCCTACCCGAATACTGGCAGGCGACGGACGTCACCGTTTGCAGTTTTGATTTGGATGGAATTCATATCTGTGCTGTAAATATGGGTATTTCAATACCCAAACTTGACGCAAGCTTTTTGGAAAGGTGTTGGAAATGAGCACGGGTTTTGCTTTCCTCCGCAGATAAGTAGTTCCCCGATAGCGCTGACCCCTCGTTAGCACTGATATCGATCCTCTGCTGTGCAGGTTCGCCGCTTCCTGATGCAGGTCAACACGGACAGCGTCGCCATCACCGGCTGCAATTTCTTCTCTGTCACACGGTCCTTTATACTCACGGTAATCAGCGCAGGGTGCGCTCAGGAGTCTCACACCAAACAGTTGCTCATTCATTCATTCATTCTTTTTGGTGAACAGGTAGCGGGGACCATTGTGACGTACATGGTTATCCTGGTGCAGTTCGACAACGCGTCTGCCGGCGACGGGGGTGGCCAACTCAACAGCACCGCGGTGGCGTGCACCTGCGCCGACCTCAAGATTTACGACTGCTGAGCAGCCACTATGCCTATATCGTTTTGTGTGAAAATACCCCTGAAATTTTGTTTTCAAAAATAAAGTCTTTTCAGGTCTTACAGTACTTTCAAGTGCTGTACACTGTTAAAGTTACAACTGAAAGTCAGCATTAGGTGCTGCCAACTCTTGTAATGGCTGTGCCATTTTACTATAATCAATTTTTAAACGAATTTCTAATTTTGGCCCGGGCTGAAGAATGGCTCGACCATTCATGGCAAAAAGCCATGCTTAAGTGTCTATCCATCCAAGAGCAGAACGCATTTTAAAATTATTGAACGAAGCTGTTTGAAAATGGTGTGCACCATCCCACCCGCACTTGTTCCCCGCACTTGTCACCCCAGGGCCATAGAGTGGTCGCAGGCGGTCGCAGGGGTGGCGCCGCGGTGTCAGTGCGCACGCCCCACTCCCGCCCCCTCCCCCTCCCCCTCCAGGTCCTGTTGGCCGCGGTGCCTGCGGTGCCTGCCGCTCACCGGCCGGGGCGGGCAGTCGCGCGTGGCGGGTTGGAGCGAACGGAGCGTCGACGTCCTTCGCGGGAGGCAGCCCGGTACGCGAGAGGGGACACGACTCGAGTCGGCAGGACGAGACGTTGTCCTTTCGGTTTGCGGCTTTTCTCGATCGCGCCCTGCGTATGTGTCTGTGACGAACCGTGTGAAGTGAGTCAGTGAGTGACAGTCTCTGTGAGTGACAAGTGCTCTAGAACCCCGTTGCAGTAAGGGTCGTGCGTGTGTGTGTGTGTGTGTGTGTGTGTGTGTGTGCACGAGTGCCAGGGGATAGTGTTCAAAACCGGCAGGAGAGGATCCCAGCGGATCGGCACTTGGATACTTGCTGTCGGTGGATTTGTTTTCACCCCTCCGCGGATACAGATACGAGGATACAACACGTTCCCAGCTGGCGAAAGTGGATTACTTTGACTTCTCTTGAGCGAGGTAAGTGCCCGTTCCTGTGAAATGTTGTAAAAAGGAGGGGGAATTACTATAATTTCACCAGAAGATGCTGATTTTCCTATAAAGTTCTTGGAGTTTTCTCAAATAATTTGTTGAATACGCATAAGAAGCTCTGCGTGCAATGTGAAACCCTGTTGCGCCCCGCAATTTTTTTTCGTCGGTTTCAGTTAGGTTGCAATGCCGGGAACGTTCGATTAGATAGGCCGTTATGAATTTTGGCTGACGTGAGTCTGGGAAGCCGGCAGGGCTCATGGAGGGGCCGTGGCACCGTCATGGCAGATGGCATGCCTGCTCTGGAATGTCGTTTCGATTAATCGCCGACTTGTGATCTGGCGGGACGACTGTCACAGGGCGTTTGCCCCCGGTGAGTCCTGGCAACCATTTGTCACAGCGTAAGCCACGACACAGGACGTCCTGTGATGATAGACAGACAAATCCCATGTTTGCTCCTTCGCGCGTTTATTCACGCTGAAACGGTTAGTGATGACGTCGTACTGTAAAAGTTTTGATATGCATTTTATTACGTTACATTTCACGGCCTCGCAAAGTACGATTGAAAAACATGAACAGGTGGGAAAAAGTGTATCCCTAGTAAACGATAAAAGATCAAACCAGGCCGACATGACAGCCCTTTAAAGTTAGCATCACTCAACTCTCCTCCAAATTTCGCGGCATTACCTCTTAAGAAAGTTACCAATACTTATTTACGCGGAGAGCATCGGATTTGAGTTAGTTTCCCCCGACGAAGGCGTGTCCACCAAACAAACCGCAGCGCACAGTTTTCTATTTCTATCCCTTCTATCGGGCGCGGGCCTCCGTTTTTCGCGTTGGGCCTTTGTCACGTGACTCGGCCAGGTAGCAAAGTGCGGTCGCAGCAGAACACTCAGCACCGTCGGCTGCGGTGGCGGAGCAGCGCGGAGCAACGGTGTGCCGAGCGGAAATTCAGCCCCTATCCTCAGGACTTTGCCCCGTTTTTTTTTTTTGGGTTATTTTTCAGGAGTGTGTTATTTTTACGAGATTATCCCTTCCGCGTGGCTACGGATGCAGAATAGAGAACCACTCCATGACCGCAAGTAGCGGGTGGAGCCGGCGCCAAAGATATTCAGTTCCTGAAAAAAATAAAAAAAAAAAATCGGGATGCCAGTTATTGGTAACTCTGTTTGCATGGCGCATCTCCCATCTCTGTGCTCCTCCGCTGCTTCTCCTTTCGCTTCGCGCGGGAAATTCACATGGAGAAAAACAGTCGAAAATCGAAAGTGAAGACAACTTTTCGTCTGCTCTGCATAGCTACGCAGGCTGCCCGCACCATCCTGCTGTGTGTTTTGTTGTACCAACCCTGCGCGATGAGCATCTCCAAAATCGCGCTCTATTTCGTGAGTGCCTCTGTGTGATGTGCAGGCGTGCGTGTGTGTGTGTGTGTGTGTGTGTGTGTGTGTGTGTGTGTGTGTGCGTCGTCCAGCGAGACGCTCTGCGTTATGGCGTGTGCCTTGAGCGTGAATCCGGCCAGCTTGCTCGCAGCAACTCCTCTTCCCCTCCGCCCCTCCCCCCACCCTTTCCTCTCCCCCTTCTCCCTGTTTCCCTCTCGCTTGGCCGGCTCCTTTGACTAGGAGAGGTTCCTCCTACGAGCGCTCCGGCGGGTGGCGGGCCGTCCTCGCGGGCACCTGCTCCAGATAGCAGCGGAGCAGCGGCGGTGGTGGAAGCCAGGCTTTTCACCGAAAAACAAAAGCCGCGAAACTCGGGCGAGATCGCTCCTCTTCGAGTTGGGCTGGGCTAGGCTAGGTTAGGCTGGGCTGGGCTAGGCTAGGTTAGGCGAGACGAGGTTAGGTTAGGTGAGTTAAGGCCGCGGGAGTGTTGCGGAGAATCGGCACGGGGCCATCAAGCGATGGCGGACAAGTAATACGGCCTGCTTTGGCAGCGAATAGCAGCTTCCCTTCGGACGACACATCGATGCGATGGACGTAAAGTTCACGACGGGGTTGTAGGCCAGGCCTGGCATTATAAACTGGCGGCCATCAGTCAGCGGCGGGCGGACAGTGCGTCGGCAGCCGACATCGTACCAACCCCCGGACGGCACACATCACTCGTGTGATTCACCGCTCTGTGGTCGTTACAGGTGGGACGGTATATCGGGAGACCGAATTCGAATTTCGTGTGTTTCTTTCGGTTTCTTTTGCGGCGGAAAGCGAAACTCGGCGCTTATTTCCTTCTGCTTGCGGTAAACACGTCCCTTTTTTGGACGGAGCAATGCGAGAGAAAGAGATGGGAGACGCGCGTCCGAATAGGCCAGCCGCGCGCCGCGTGTCCCTCATTAGTAGCCGAAGGAGTGACAAGGACGGAAGACAACGCAGTGGCGGCGGAGCGATCGCATCGTCGTCGGCGGCGTCGTCGTTTCCGGACGCGATTGTGGCGACGTCGAGCGAACCTCCGTCCGCGTTTCCTCCGGCCTCCTCCCCCTCCCCGGAGCCACCGGAGGCACCGGAGGCACCGGAGGCGGGAGCCCGCCGAAGCATCGCAACGCAACGCAACGTAGCGCGGCCCGCCGGCCGCTGACGGGACCGAAACTTGGACTCCCGTTCGGAACTGCATAGGGTTTTCCGAAAATTACAGCAAAGTTTCAAAAACGTCATATTTTGTGGAATCACCCAAAATTCGTGATTTAGAGGAAAAAAAAGTGATAACGCTGGAAATTTCAAGATTTTGAAATTAGAACCTGATTCGAACACTTGGCGAATTTTATTTTTCCTCGCAAAGTGGACAAGTGGAAGCTCACGGCCAGAGGAGCAGGGGGCATGCCCGCCCGCCGCCCGCCCGCCGCCCGCCCGCCGCCCGCCCGCCGCCCGCCCGCCGGGTCAGAGCAACAGTGCAACGCCGGGCAACGAGAAGCCACCGCCGACTTCCGGCGGACGTCAACCCAACCGGAGCAGCGGCCGCTTACCGGGAGGGGGAGTCCGGTCCGAGGGAGCCGGCGGAGCCATGGCGGAGCCGGGGGGAAGCGAGCAAGGTGCATACGGGGGCGCCGTGCGTGGAGAGAGGTGCCAGCTGTTGTGGCCGCCGGCAGCAGCCAGGGAGGTGTGCTGTGCTTCCCGAGAGCGCGACTCAAAAATCGCAGTCAGAGCAATAACCTTCCCCTGAGCAGCGCGGTGTGGCTGATGGGCGCCGGATAATTGCGTGTCGCACAGACAGACAGCGCTCAGCGCGGGATTGGAAACGGGACCCGGGGACGGGGACAGGCTAATCGCCAAGGAGAAGGCGCGGGGACAGTTCAGTTAAAACACTTCCAGTTCCTCGACGCACCCTCACCGCCTTGCTGAAGGCCGAGGGTCGTTTCAGTTCACAGGGAGACAAGGACGCGCTCTGTTGGCAGTTCTTTGGCGACGAGGACCGTTTTCGTAAAAGAGAGGAGGAGAACCCGCACACTCCTCCGCCTTGTCGCAGCGCGATGCGCTGGAAACGGAGGGCCGCTTCAGTTAGAGAGATAAATGGTGCACCGCACTCACCGCCTTACAAAACAATGAGTATGTAGGCTACGCGATGCCCCGCGATACCGGGGATCTTCATTTGTGTCCGCCTAATGGAACTGATTAAATAAATTAGGCGGTGGCGGCGGTGCTATGGTCTACTTTGACGCTCGTGCCGTCGTTGTTCCATTCGCCCTTTTTTTATTCTAATCATCTTCGGGGGAACGTATTTATTATGAACAACGCGGCTCTCAATTAATCAAAGCGCTGTCCCTAATGACCGCATCGATCCCAACTACTTTTTGGACGGCGACTTTTTAATATTGGGAACCGCGATGACGGTGCAGCAGACGCGTCCTATTTCAGAGGCCGAAGTGATTTTGCACTTTTTATTCCTCTGCCTCGCCCAACATGTTCCCGATGGTATCTTGTGGGTGAAGAGCTCGTCGGTCGTGGGTTCGAGCCCGACCCCCGCACAGGGAGGGTTTGATTTTGAGGGCACGAGTTGAGGCGGTAAATTCAGATAAATAAATCGCACTGGGAAAACAATCACATGCAATTAAAAAAAAAAAAAAACTTTCTCAGAAGCGGACATTTTATCCCCCCCCCCCAAAAAAAAAAAAAAAAAAAGAAGTTTAATTTCTAATTTTTACAGCGTGGTATTGTTTTACCTGCTATCTTTTGTCCGTCGAAGTGTTTTTACCTTGCACTTACGCTACGCTGCAGTACAAGGTAAAATATTTCAGGGAAATAATAATATCCACCCATAAATCAGATTATATCGACTCTCGCACACCGCAGGGACGCCATCGTCCTTCCAGAACGACGGCGTTTTTCTCCAGGACGCCGTCGCTGTTGATGTCGTCGCCCTCCGCAGGGTATCGTCAGAGCCGTCCTCCGCAACAACCCGTCCGTTTTTTGTTTTTTTATTTCTCTCCCCTCCTCATGAACAGAAATCGAAATCGCTCGCTCTGCGACAATCGTTTAGCGGGTGTAATTTGCTCGCGGGTCCGTCCTGGAGAGCCTTGTCCTGTCAGCGGCGCCCGTCTCGAGGCCCCCGTCGAGGCAGCCGGCGTCGTCGGGTGGCGCACCTTTCACCCGCCTCAACGGGACCCGGCACCCGACGCTCGCCTCTCGGACAGCGGGGCGGGAGACCGTTTGACCGCAAGGGTGGTGGGCAGCGGAGCACCGAGCCGAGAATAGGAGGGGAAATGAGGGAGGAAACAGGGGAGGAAGCTTCGGCTTGTTATTGGAAGTCCACACCGCCGCGGCACGTCGCAGCATTAGTTCGCGATGAAGACGACCGAGAAGAAGAAGATGAAGAAGGAGCGGGTGGGAGAGTCGCAGCCTTCAGACATTTCACCTCTTCATCTTGTTCTTTCTCTCGCATTCTTCTCGCCCCCCGCACATGTATGGCCCACACTGCGGCAGCTGGTTACATTCACGTGATCGACAGCCTGTCTCGGATCGCTCGCTCATCGGCGGCGGCGAAACTGGCGCAGAGCGGAGCCCCCTTCACATGAGCGGAAGCTGGGCGCGCCGGCGTTTTGACAAATCATGATCGACCCGAGGGGGCCGACGATCTATCGATGACGGGGATGATGACGGTGATTCGGTCCGGAGCTCATCAGCACAGATCAGCAGCTCTCTCTCTCTCTCTCTCTCTCTCTCTCTCTCTCTCTCTCTCTCTCTCTCTCTCTCTCTCTCTCTCTCTCTCTCTCTCTCTCTCTCTCTCTCTCTCTCGCTCTCACGGCCTCCTCATCTGTCACGTCGTCTGCTGCCAGATGAGTAGTACGGCAATAGTTCACCGCCGCCTAGCGGCAGGAAGGAAAACCTCATTGAACGTGGCGCGGTGAGATTGCCGGCACCGGCCCGGGATGCCGTGGTGCCCCGAGTCGGCTGCCACCATTTTATGTCCGAATATCCCGAGTGTAACGACAACTACGGGCCGCTAGCCGATTGCGTCAAAATAAAAGACGTTTTTCTTTTGTTTGTCGCCTGGGAGCGCCGGTGGTTAGGTTAGGTGTCCCGCGGCGGTCCCGCCCCCGTCAACAAGGGTCCACGACAGCGCCGGGGCTGCGTTGCAAAAAGTCGACGGAGCAGTGCGCCCTCCTTGTCGCTCTATCGTCTCTTCCTAGCCACTGCGGCACCGAGTTGGACAGAGACGGACGAGACGAGAACAACGCTGCACTGCGGCACTCCGCGGTGCGCGGGAAAACTAAACTCGTCGTTCCCTTGCTGCCGGCCAGATGACGCTGTCCTCGTCGCTCGCACGCCAGTCATAACAGCGTGCTAGAGAGAGAAGGCAGGCTGCTTTTTCGAACGCCGCCCCGATGAAAACAAAAGCGGAGAGTCCCTCGGCGCTTTACTCACTTGCTCGGCCGGGCCGGACCTGTCCGGCTGAGAAAAATTGCATCTTAGTTCCCACTTTATGATAAAAGAGGTGGAAAAAGAGAGAAGGAAGGAAAAGCGAGATCAGTTACTTATCCTTTCGTCCGGAATCCTTCCCATTGTACACGCTTCAATTAATTTCAGTTTTTGCCGCCACTACTTTCCTATAGTAAAATACATTTCAGTGTCAAAGACTCTCTTGGAACGAGATTACTAGCTCCAAGAGAGGGGTGTCCGCAATAGCATTGTCTATTAAAATGCGAAATATTTATGACTGATTATGACAACGTTTTTTTTTTCGTCTCAAACCAATTCCTGGTTGCCGAGAGTGCGCTGCTTTCGCTAACTGCAACGCTGGCTGCCGCTGCTGCCGCTGCTGCCGCTGGCACTGCTGCTCTGATTCTGCCCTCGGTCGTGCCCGGTGACTGCGTGGTGCCAACTCTCGCTGTTGCTGCTGCTGCTGCTGACGTTCCGACGCTCCGACCAGACAGCGGTCACTGTCAGCTGCTGCTGCTGCAGTTACGGCAGTCCTCCCACATACGGCACGTCATCGTCTGCTGGCCGCACGTCGTGTCGCGCTGCAGAACATTAATCACGTGACGAGCTGTCGGCGGCAGCGTGCGTTGAGGTCTCCCCGGCGCCTGGGAGGTAGGCAACGCTGACGCACCGGTGTGCTCCGGGCCGCAGCGTTGCCTACCCAGCACGGGGCTCCGCCGGGGGCTTGGCGGTGCACCAAAGGCGGCCGCCGTCCGCCCCCGCCGCCGCCGCCCCCGCACGTCCGTCGGCGGCGGCGGCCTCGGACACCCGACGTCATCGGACAGCGATTCCGCCGTCAAGAGAGATGAGCGCCTCGGGGCTTTCTCCGGGCGGTCGGCGCGGCGTCCTGAGGGTTAATCTCCCTGTCGCACGGCCCCGCCAGCCGCCGCCCGTCCGCGCCCCCGCGGCCCCAGGGGTCCGTACGGGTCCCCACGGAGCCCCACGGGGCCCTAGGGAGAAAGGGAAAGGCTTAGCATATTGTCAGCCCCTTCTGCAGGGTTTAACTGCCGCGCCCTAACCTCACTTTTCGGACCGCAGGCGGAAGAGCCCTGCTTTTGTGCGTCAGCGCTCAGCGCGGTCCGAGCGCAGGCCGCGGCATCTCTCTAACTCATTATTTACTATTTAGAAACGTGAAAAAAAAGCCACGCAGCGCTATGGAACCGGGCAATAATTTCTCATACAAGCAATAATTTTTCATACAAGCAATAATTTCTCATACAAGCAATAATTTCTCATACAAGCAATAATTTCTCATACAAGTTACGCGGTTCTCGATGAGCTGCTATATTTACTGCGGGATGCCTTTATTAGCGGATTGGGGACTCACGACTCGAGGCCCCAGCGCGCGCCGCCATTTCTCATAGCGGCCGAGTTTCTCATAGCCTCCGCCGGCCGCGCGGTCCGTGATGGACCATTGCGGACGAGACGAGGTGATCGGTGAGGACTTCATTGATTGGGTGGGCTGTCGGCGGTGTCTGTCGCTCGGCGAGGCGCGAGCTGTTTCTCTTCCTTCTTCTTTCGTTTCTTGCTGACCGATCGCGCACTTTATTGCGACGGTAAAACCAACAACAAAGCCAAGAAGATCACGGCAAAGTGAAAAAAAAAAGACGCAAAACAGACAATAAAAACCTTTTAATCGGTCTGTCGGTGCCGCGGGCGGGCACAGGAGTGTCCAGAGGGGTGTGGTTTTACACACCGCTGTCTTGAGAAGTGACAGCGAGAAGTGACAGATTTGACTTAATTCCAATCCAACACAGATTTAAGACTTCGAGAATGTGGCCCAGAGTATTCAAGAAAATTATAAAAAAATAAATAAACTGAAATTATTTCGAAAAGCGTTTTTTTTTTTGGAGAAATTATTAACAGAATAAATTTTGTTGCGGCTCCATGAGGCTCCGCTGGGCTCCGCCGGGCTCCGCGCTGACAGGTGTGCCGCTGCCGCGACGCTCGTTAGAGTGGAGGGCGCCGCCTCGTTGCGGTGTTAGACGCATAGGAGCGCGAAGCGAAATGGAGACGCCGGAAAACGCGACACTGTGTATAGCGGTTTTGGGAGAGAGAGAGAGAGAGAGAGAGAGAGAGAGAGAGAGAGAGAGAGAGAGAGAGAGAGAGAGAGAGAGAGAGAGAGAGAGTCTAAAGTGCTCTCATCCCGAGCCACACTGTCGAAATTTCGCTCGGTCGTGTCGCGACACACACTAGCCAGCCAGCTTATTGAAGAGAGTGTTGACCTGTGGGAATGTCACACAAAAAGATTATGTGACGATTTTTATTTCCGACGTCTTCCACCAAAACGACGAGACAGATGGGGGCGACAACAGAGTGCGGGTGCCAGAAAAAAATAAAATAGTGTTTGCCGAGTGACAAGCAGTAGCGGACGACAGCAAACTTCCCGTCACGAGCACATCATCATCACCATCATCGTGATGATCCCTCGCGTCGTATCCATTCGGTCTGACCGGTACAAATGCGCGCGGGCCTGCAGCGCTGTCATCAGCCTCACGGCGGTCATGGGCAGGCTGCTGAGTGACCGCCGCCGCGCACCTGCTGCAGCACCCGCATCGGTGATTGAAGTGACGGTGATCACCTTCTGGTCGAGGACAAACGGCGGCCACAATGGTGAGCGAGTGAGAGTGTTGTGGGAAAAGGCACCGCCCGTGGATCCCCAGGATCTGCTGCTGCTGCTGCTGCTGCTGCTGCTGCTACTGCTGCTGCTCTGGCGAGCCCTGGTCCAGTCAGTGAAGGGGACGGGACGGCTAAAGGCGCCGCGTGGAGCCGACCCGCCGACGGTCACGCCTTGTTCATTACCGCAAGGACCCATACCGGAGTGTGAGAAGGACGGAAGTCAGGGATGAGCCGCTGTCTCTCTCTCTCTCTCTCTCTCTTTTTTGTCTCGGCGGTCAGGAGCTCGGTGTAGTGTATGGGCTTGCCGCCGCACCGAATAAGTCGTGATGTGCGACGTCCAGAGAAAGGGTGGACACAGTCGGAGAACAGGCGGAGAGAATTGTGTTTGGAAAATGATGAGCTGCTTTACAAATCTCACACTTTGAGTTCAGCATGTAGCCTACCATAACCTGCCGGATTACAAAGGTTTCAAAATCCCATGACTCCCGCCGGGAAATGGGGGAATATTTATCATTCTGAACATTATGATTAAGATTCAACGACCCCTCTCTTCCTTTAAACTGCTTTATTTTTCTTGCCTGAATAACCTTTTCTGCCTGCCCCTTTAAAATTTCAGCGAGATGAATATTTTAGCTGCGTTGGCGCGCGAGTCCCTGAGAAGGAATTAATTGGTACGCTGCTGCTGTTGAATGGTGGATGGTCTGAGAGAGAGAGAGAGAGAGAGAGAGAGAGAGAGAGAGAGAGAGAGAGAGAGAGAGAGAGAGAGAGAGAGAGAGAGAGAGAGCGCGGTGGGTGATGAAGTAGGCACCCCCCGTGAAGCATAAGTGATTTCAATCTCATTTTCATGGTTGCTCAGGAAGGTGAACACATCCCTTGTAGTATGTTGCACTGCCGGCCTCCTAGACGCTCTATGCCCGGTGTGAAGTAGATACGCATTTCGCAATTTGCATGGTGTTCTGAGAAAACGTAGCATTCCTCCCGTGTTTTTTTTTCTTTTTAAAGTAATGTTTATTTCATCTGATGTGTCTGATCGCGTGTCAAGAGCAAGTACTGGTCGCATCTCGAGAGGGTCGAGGGGGTTTTACCCCTGAAGGAACTGTAAGTGAGACTCTCTGAGATCGCCTGTCGCCTTGCTACTTGCGACGACAGTATGGGCCCCTGGTTCTTAGGGGATGCGGCCGGGGTGCGTGCCAACCTCGTCTGAACGTCCGTGACACGCCCTCACGGCTCACGGCCTCCTGGTGGCGTGACGCGATGCCTGCAGGGGTTGGCGTGCCGGCGGCCGGCGTTGGGTGACGCCAGCGCGTTGCGGTCCCGCCGTGCCCGGCAATGCCCCCCCGGTGACTCCCCTTATATGTACCCTCCCAGAGAATTGTTATCATCCCATTCGCCGTTACTGTGGGCGCGAGCAGACGGCGACGTCTTCATGTGTCAGGTTCCGTTTCCGTGCGGAGTGCGTCGTCTAGAACAGCACTGCTGCCTCAGCGCACTCTCAAAAACTGAATACTGGGGTTGAAGTAGAGTGCCAGGAATAGTCGGACTGTGGTCGAGGCTCTATTTTTTCATCGATTATTTGTCGAATCGACAAGGAAAATCGACTTCCGATTCCATTTTGATATCGAGTCGTACATCGATTTCTTTGAATTTGACGCGATCTAATCGACATCGATTCGATATCGTTGCGACAGTCTAATCCTGGCTGGGCGATACGTTAAACAACAAACGCTTGGAGGAGTTTGATCAGTCAAAGAAAACAATTCGAGCATCCATTTATGAGAGTGTGACGCTGAATCCTCACTTTGGACACCACATACTCGGGAGCGAGAACTCACCACAGCATTTGCTAAACAAGCGAAAAGACCCGAAAACACGGGAAACAACTCAGCAGGGTGCCTCTGAGTGTGTCGTTCCATCGCCGGATGCTAGTGACCTCATACCACCTCAGGAGAAGGAGGAGGTGGAAGAGGAGGAAGAGGAGGTGGTGGAGGAGACACTCTGCATTTCGTAGGACGTGACGCGGTCAAGTTGGCAACAACGCCGCAGTTTGTTGATTTGGTTCTTCATGGGAACCCGCCGGCGCGCACCTCAGGCATGATTCACATACTGGCTATCACGCTTCAGTGCCTCCCCCCGAGCGGCCGCCACCTGCACACACACACACACACACACACACACACACACACACACACACACACACACACACACACACACACACACGCCGCACACCCCCGCCCACCCCATCTGATAAACGCGGCACTCTGGTCAGCGAGCGCACTGCCGCTGCCGATCGATGAGAATGTCAGTGTCCTGCGGGCGCGCGGAGACACCAGGCTGCCTTCCGTACGTCCAATGACCACCGCGTTCACAAACTACGTAACACATATCGATTCGGGCTTACTGAACAAATGCCGCTGCAGTGCTTTCTGTAACGACGCCTACGTCACGCTGTTATTTATTTCAGAAGTAGTAGAAAATTTCAACATGCAGCCGCGAGCAACACAAAAATTTTGCACCAAGGGTTGCCATTTCTTCTTCAAAAATAAAAATAACAGTGCACGTACGCGTCGTTATATGCAGTTTCCCAGCTGCAGAGCAGTTTGCCATCTGCTTGGCAGCGCCGCCGCGCTCTTCACACAGTCCGAAAATGGACACACGAATCTCTCTGTCACCGCCGCCTGCTCGCACAGCTGACCATTACACGTCGTTTCGTTAAAACGCACCCTTTCGCTCTCACAGGCCTCGCGCCATCAGTCGGCACCAACACACTCCCAACGCCGAGTGATTGGTTTGCCTTTCTGGGCTGTGTGTGTGTGTGTGTGTGTGTGTGTGTGTGTGTGTGTGTGTGTGTGTGTGTGTGCAGGCTGCGGTGGCTGCCCTGGTGGGTGCCTACCATTGTGTCATCCCTGTCGTCATCGTGGTCATCACCATGCAACAAAGGCGCGGAGGCCAGGGCGTCTTGCTAGGGCGTCTGCTAGAAATGATGTTCCGCACGCCGCGGCCGCTGTTGTTCTCGCACCTAGCCTCACCGCAACCTAATCACCGACGATGAGAAATTTCGGTCGCGGACCTGAAGGGGCTGTCCTGAAAACTTGACCTCAACTGTAAGATTTGAGACCAGAGTGAGACTCAGCTTGGCGCCAGGATTTCAAAACAGCCTCGTCCTTTATCGCTCTAAACTGGTTATGACTTTTTCATATTCAGTGAGCCTAACCTCAGGTGGTTATTCAAATGACTGGCTGGTCCCGCAGAACCGATACTTGTCCCCGTGGCCCCGCGGGCCTCCCATTGGCTGACGTTTGTAGGTCGGAGGAATATGATTGGTCGCCTGGCCCCGGCGTCCTTTCCCTTTCCGCGTTCCCCTATTGGTCAATGTCGACCCCGACGTGCGCTCTGCTCAAAAGGCGCCTGCCCGGTCCTTCTTCTAGAGGTCAGCTGGACGCTCTAGTGACCCCGCGGCGCTGGCGGTGGCCAGAGGGACCGGAGGGACCGGAGGGGCCGCACTAATTGCTGGCCATCAGCGGACAGTCGGAACAAAAGACGACCGCCTCCTCCCCCGCCCCCGGTACTCCGTCGAAAAGGTGGGGAAGGTAAATTGAAGGCAATCTGTCGAGATTATGAGTCGTTTTTTATCACAGGTCGGTAGCGGTGGCGCGGCAGCCATGAGATGTGATGCCCAGTGTTGTGTAATTAGACAGCGGATAAATGAGTGTCGATATGGCAGCGGATGCACTCGCTGTGTGACCCTCGGGATGGCAGCGGAACAAATTTGTCCTGGAAAACTACTGTGATGTAACCACCCTCCTCATCAGCCATTTCTCCCCAAGGCGTTTATTTTGTGAGATGCCATCGGAAGGAGAGTCAGCCCCACGACGTCTTCAGTATGAAACACGTCTGAAAAATGGCACCTCGCTGTCTCTGTTGGTCTAATTGGCCTATCGCGGAGGCGATTTTACACCGGCAAGGACGACGTCAGTGGAGTGCGTTGTGTGCCATTCCCTACCGCGCCTGCTAATTGAACAGGGCTTCATCTTCTTCTTACCGCCGCTGCTCCGCTCTCGGAAGGGGGCTTTGAGCGGGGTTCCCAACCGACTGTGGCTGCTCAAGTCTAGCGCCGAGGCGCTGCCTTGCGGATCGTTGGAAAACGGTTCATGGCCGCGCGGAGAGGGCGCATGTGCGGTCACAAACTGAACGGACCCCACGGCTATTAATTAGCCCGGGCTTCACATTATACACCGGCGGCAACAAAGTTTCCGAGGAGTCGTGGCGGCCGGGGGCGGCGCCTCTCCGTGCGGTGTTGCAGCAGGCGGTGAAGAGAGGCGGGGAGGGTGCAGTCTAGCCCCCCAGCAACACCAGAGTTTGCTGGAAAAAAAAATACATTTTTTTTTCTCGAAAAATCCAGTTGTCTGTCACCTGCCCGGTCTTACCTTTTTTGCTTTATTTTCCCGCATGCAGAATGTGCGCACTAAATAACTCATGCACAGAATTGCACATGCATAAATTATGTACGGACTTTGTGTATCGTTGTGCACACATGTGTACAGAACGCTGTACATTTTTACACATAAAGTATGTATGTGTAATTCTGGACATGAAATGAGTACAAATTTGTACATTTCCATTTAGTGTGTGAGCCGTCAAAGCCGGCGCACGGCGGTCGTCTGAAGCAGGTGAACCAGTACAGATAGCGATCCCTGGGTCGGGAGCCGGCTTGGGCCCGGTAGGCGCCCAGCGGACTGCCTGCTTGTCCGGAGGGTTCAAGTTCAAGGCTGCCACGCTCATGTGTGCACACTGCAGACGGACACTCATGCGGGTCGAACTGGCTAGCAGTGCGGGCTGTGTGGTTTGCCCTGCCTTCTCCGCAGAGAGGTCAGTAGCGAAAAGCTGCCAACGTTGAAAGAACAAAAAATCCGTACGAGCATTTGAACCTTTCGGCACGCGCTGCCATGTTCGCGAGCCACGCCTCAAAAACTCAATCAATCACATAACTATCGGCGCCATTATAGACTCCATTCATTACGGCGGGGTCCGCCCGCAGGGAAAACGCGAGGGGTAATGGTCTGTCTGCACCTGGCCGTCGGCCGCTGTCGGCGGCCCGCGTGAAGTGAATTCCTAATGCTGTTCGACGGGGGACACACACGCCGGCCGGCATCTGACGGCAAGCGTGCGGGAACGACGGCCGAGTTTTCTGAATGAAGTTGTCGACTATAGCGTTCGATGGGAGTATGGGGGGTTATGCCGTTGACTTGGGGCTCTGGAGGCCACCGTGGGCTGTCGTCGACGAGGTGCTCTGGAGGCCACTGTCGGCTATCGTCGACGAGGTGCTCTGGAGGTCGCCGTCGGCTGTCGTCGACGAGGTGCTCTGGAGGCCACTGTCGGCTATCGTCGACGAGGTGCTCTGGAGGCCACTGTCGGCTGTCGTCGACGAGGTGCTCTGGAGGCCACCGTCGGCCGTCCTCTGCATCCACAAGCCGTGTACCGCGCAGGTGGGCAGCTGCTGCGTGTAGCTGTGGGAGAAAACTGAGCGGTGCCGGGCCGTGCCGTGCCGGCGGCGGGGGCAGACAGGTACAGGACGTACGCGGCGGCAGTGAAACCGTGGGAGAAGCTGTCGGCACGGGTTGCCTACCCGGCAGGACCAAGGGGCCCCGCCCATCAGCAGGCATGATTGATTCCACACCACTTTGGCCGCGGACGGAGCAGCCGCCACAGACTCGTCTGGCTTGGTTTTCACCCGAGGCCGGCTTACTCCGTGTTTCCTCCGCTCGCAGTCCTAGCAGTTACCTTACCGTGTCCTACGGCCCGCGCTTACTTGTAGTGTGTGTTTCACTACTTTGTCTTGGTGTCCCGCAGATAAGTGATACACTTTGGATGCGCGGGCCAGTACCGTCCAGCGCGCGCGCGCGCACACACACACCGCCACACTCGGACACAGCCCGGCACGTGGCAACCAGAGCGATGCGGGGCAGCGGCGCACTCCATGCTAGCGCGGCCAGTTTACTCATGAACCGTTGTTGTTACTGGAGGCTGCTGGAGGCTGCTGGAAGCTGCTCTGCTGCTGCTGCTGCTGCTGCTGTGGCTGCTGCTCTCGGTGCCTGGAGATTCTCAAAAACTTTCTGTCTCACGCAGCTGGCCGAGACAGAAAGAGACGGAGTTATTTCGTTTAGGTCTTGCCTACCTTCCACTGGGCACGGGGCAAGTGGGAAACATCTAATGTACGTCGGGGGGGGGGGGGGGGGGAATTCACTTTGAAAAAATCGGTGTACAGTGCCCTTTTTTTTATTTTTTAGAAAAATTGAAAATAAATCAACTTGAAAAAATGCAGTCAAATGAACGACACAAAATGTTCAAAAAATCAGAAAAAGTCAGACAGAAAGCAAAAAATTCAGGTTTAGACCGATGTCGTTTTCAGAAAAATCAATTTTTTGTTGATAAAAAAAAAAATGAAGTGAATCAGCCATGATTTAAATCGGTGTACTTCGAGAACGGGCAGTGATGTCCCTCGGTTTCCCCACTCGTTTAGCCCAGCACTGTCGTGTGCCTGGCGCTGGTCGGAATGGCGGCTCTCCGGCGCAGACGCCCGTTTTGATGGTGCGGCCGTTGGCATTGCCCGTGAATCCTGCTCGCGTGGCCGCGCTGGCGTGGCGGCGCGTGGCGCGGGCGTGGCGGGGCGTGGCGGGGCGGGGCGGGGCGGGGCGGGGCGGGGCCGAGCACCGTGCATACTGACCTGATAAGGCACTCGAGCATCCCTTCTCCGCGGCGGGGTGGTCATCCAGGCGTCTTCACACGCAGAGCGAATACTGTACGGTATCGGTCACACACACACACACACACACACACACACACACACACACACACACACACACACACACACACATACACACGCACACACGCACACGCACGCACGCGCGTGCACAAAAGCGGAGAGGGCAAAGGAGAAGAAGACAGCACTACAGCTGCTGCTCATTTGATTTCTGTTTGAATAATGAGAGCGCGCGGAGAGACATCTCCTGGCTGCTGTGTGGAACCTACCGCACCGTAACACACATTCAGATTCACGAGCAGAAGAAGAAGAAGAAGAAAGTCGGAGGAGAGGTACATAAGTATGCATAGGTACGCGCAGCCGAGCAAAATGATGATAATTGACAGCAAGACAGAAAGTGTGAATTTATTTTTTGGAGGCTAGAAAAAAAGGGAGGGAGAAACATGCCAGAATTGCTGGGTATTTATCGCGAGGCCTTCTGCGAGTTGGTTACGGAACAGAACGTCACACGCGGTATGTTTTTAACTCTACCCAAGTCCCATATTTGCTAAGCTCGCATTGCTAATGACGGGTCTGCTGTCCTAGTGAGGTATCCTTCCGGAGATGGGACCTTCCAGCAGCAGACAGGCGGGGACGGAAGCCTGCCATGCAAGTCTAGGCTCGGCAAATTAATGAGAAGAAAAAAAAAATTAACACAAAGTGGATTACCACAGGTGAGTCGAATCGAATAGAGCCCGCTAATTTGGCAGCGAGATCCAATTAATCGAATCTGCAAATTACACTACGTTGGAAGCAGCTCTGCACCCCTTCGGCTCGGACTGCATCTTACCACGCACAGCTGGAATCTGAATAATGCACCGCACACAACAAACTCGCCCCCGGAACATGAAAGACTTCCTCCTGGGTGATTTAATAACAGAACCCCACCTCCACTGGCGCTTGGAGGCAGCCAGCCAGGTCCACCTGGTCTGGGAAGGTGTCACTAACGACTTGCTGCCGCCCCTTTCACTTCCAGATCGCTGCGCCCGTCACATCAACTATTTTTTCTCGCTCCCCCCCTCTCCTTTCCACGTTTTTGCGAAAAAGGCAAACGGCAGCACCATTTAATTCGTAAAGAAAAAAGAAGACAAATACTACTGGCGCTGCGGTAGGCGGCTGGATGACCTAACCTGCGAGGTTACCTGTTCCTTACGTCAGTCAGCCCCGTCGGTCGACATTCGATCAACAGAGCCATAATTAATCAACCGATAATAAAATCTGGCGGTACTTTCCATCTTGGGGACAGCCAGAGTCGCAAATTATGAGAACTCGCTCAGTAGCAGACGACGCAAATGACACGATGCATGTAGCAGACGACGCACAGCAGACGACGCATAAAGCCAGCGACGGAAAGCTGTCTGTGGCGGAGGGCGTCGACTTGGCCGCCGCTCTGCCATGCTCCTAGCGTCATATGGAAATGAGCCTGCTTCGCATGAATCAGTGAAAGTGCATGGCATAAACCAGCAGAGCCGGCGGCAGCGGCGGCAGGTCAGCCGCCACATTTTAAGAGTCCACGAGACGAAAATGTTAGTCTGTATCAATTGTTTCCCCAACACACAAGCAATCTGCATGGAATGCCAGTCAAGACTGTGCGTCCCGCCGTCTCCCCTGCCAGTCCCTGGCTGCATTTTCAGGACCGGGAGATTAAGAATTCATGGTCCTCGTGGCATCAATTCCCGCAGCGCGCCAGTGACATAGATTTTTTTTTGTCGCCACCTCCCTGGATGCAAAGCCTTCCCAGAGGAAGTAGGCCCGACCGCTGTTCTAGCGATCGCCACGCCCTCTCACGGCACTGCCCTGCACTACGCGCTCCCTTGTTGTCACAACAGTGCAGATGCCCCGTTTTGACAGCAGAGTTTGTTGTTATTATTCAGGTCCCGTTCTGACCTTAACAAGGGCACCTTATCTCTCATCTCAGTGCCACTACAACAGGTAAGGCAACTTGAAAAAAAAAAAAAAAAAAAACAGCTCCTGACTAAAATACAGCCGGGGTATCGGACAGGATTGTAGTGCAAGGGCAGGACGAGGCGAAAGGCGGGCCGGAGTCCTTTTGTGTCCGTGACTCAGTGTGCATTCAGCGACTGGCAAAAGAGATGCTAGGCCGAAAGAGAGAGAGAGAGAGAGAGAGAGAGAGAGAGAGAGAGAGAGAGAGAGAGAGAGAGAGAGAGAGAGAGAGAGAGAGAGAGTAGAGAGGGAGGCGGAGCAGGCAGGCAGGCTGTCCGATTTGAGGCCTCCGATTAATGAACAAGTGAGGAGGCTAAGTCGGCTACCGAATTGGGGCGGCTCGGTCACGAACCAAACAACAACAACAACAACAACAACAACAACAGCAAGAGAAGGGGGTTGGTCATTTCTGTTGTCCGCAGACGAGGAGGAACCAATATATACCAGCGACGTATTTCGGAACGTTCCACCAAAAAGCACGAGCATAGCTATTGTGCGCCAGGGTGTCATAATGCTCACAATAACAGCAGACGAAGGCCGCTACCCCCAGGGCTTGACAGATGATGCGTGCTGCGAAAATTCAGAAAATCTCACAGTCAGAATCCATTCTTTGGATGAGAAGTAGATCTCGTTGCGCCACTGCAGGGTTGGCCACCATGGGCCCTTGGGGCTCGGCCCACCCACGGTCTGCTAGCAGTGCAATGCATATTGCTCTCATTTTACCCGTTACACACCGACGCGCGTGGTCTGGCCCCGCCCATCCCCCCCCCCCCTGCACCTCCCTCGGCACTTCCAACAGCCAATCAGCGATAGGAAACAGCCGCTGCACTGAAGATAATGGTCATGTAAACAAGAATTTAAACTCCGGCACTTTTCTTTTTTTTTCATCCCAAAGAAAATGTGGTAATGGGGTCTGATTGAACGTTGGTTGAGGCGGGCGGGCGGTGTATCGTCGAACAGGTGGCCAAGTGAAGCGGGGCTGCTGCGTGTACTTTATTGTGCCGAGTGACATCTCAATGCAGCGACAGTGCAAGTGGGAAGGAAAAATGGAATTGCGTTGTCCGGCGCGCGCCAGCGCCATGCGAAAAAAATCCCTGCATTGAATTGAGTAAGAAAGCCCCCTCCTCGTCATGCTACGCCACACATTCCAGCGAGTGACCTTCGCGCGGACAGTTCTCCAGCGGATGCTGGAGGCGCGGAGATCAGACTGTGACTTTGGAAGAAGAAAAAAAAAGTGTGGACTGACGCACCCTGAGCAGTATTCGAACCCATGACTCGTCTCAAAGAGTCTCTTTAGCGTGCCAACGTCGACCTCTCGTAGTGGGAACTGGGGCTGTCGTAAGGCCACGATACGCAGCGCGGGGACGAGAGAGTCGTGAGAGGAATGCTCCTGGCAATTACAATGCGGCTGACGTGCCGGGGACCACCAGGTCGCCGACGGCTGCCGCGAGGGCCAAGGCCCCCGTCATGCCGGTGACGCCGGGGTGCTCCCCTCGGACACAAAGACGGGGGGAAGGTCGTGAAGCAGGGCGATCGTGATGTTGTGTATCTGCACTGCACCCAGCTAAAACAGCGAGCGGTCCAGCCGGTCCCCTGCGAGCACCAGGGTAGGCCAGCCCGCACGACACGAGTGCATGCACTAGTTGGCGTTGCCTACCCACCGGGCGCCTAGTGAGCAGGTTTGCTCGGCCCCGCCCTGCAGCAAGCTTTATAATGCCGCTCCCCGATCGGTCGGTTATTCGCAGCACACCGCCTCCACATTATTCGCACGTCGGATGTGTGCATGATTATGCCCATTAGCCGCCATTACTCAGAGGTCGCAGGACACGGCGCCCCGCCACCAGAGTTGGCCGCACTGCACTTTATGTCGTCGTCTGAATTGTGTGCAAAGTCGACCCGCGGCGGGACAAGGCTAGAGGCATGCAGCACCGCAAGGCTGAGCGGATTCCCATTTCGAGGATGCGCCCACACTGCAGTAAACTTTTCTGGATTTTTATTTCAACTGTGGTATAAATTTTCCTGACGTATCGTCAGAGAATTCCAAATCAAATTTCAGAATTTTTCAAGATCGGATATTTTAGTGGTTTCAGGCCGAGGAATCAAACATAACGTACTGATAGTGCGCTTTGGAATTTTGAGAAAAATTTCGAACAATTCCAAACAAATTGGGATGCAAATTTCTCAGACTTTTCTCCGTAATTTCCAAAAAAGCTTCTGACAGTGCTCTCGAGCGGCAGGTACTGTTGAGGTGAGACCTCCAGGACACATGGGCCTTCGGCTTTACGAAGCATAACGAGCGATAACGAGCGCACGTGATACCCCCGGCACCCTTGGCTGCTTCCATTGCGTCAACTCTGCCTCCTGCTCTGTCACCCTCACCGGGACCTGACCTGCTGGCGTGGTCGGTCTCCCAGCCATCAGCAGCACTGCCAGCGCCCTCTGGCGGCGGCGGTTCGTCATTCACAGGGCGCAGTCGTGCGTGCGTTTGCACTATACTACTGCTACTACAGGTGCATCAGGGTGGGTCTTTCTTTCAACAGGTGCGCCTTGAGACCTGTGCGTCAGCGTGTCTGCGCGCGTGTGTGTATGTATGTGTGTGCGTGCGTGTGTGTGTGTGTGATGATGGATTACAACCAGAGCGCCCCCAGCCGGCGACCACAGTGCAAGAGAAGTAACACGGCCGACGTTAGTGTCAACGGCATCCTAGGTGGTGTGTGTGTGTGTGTCTTGTTGTGTGACTTATGGGCGATGAGAGGGACGGTCGGACGACTGACCGGCAAACCGCGTCGCCAAAGAAAAGAAGAAGAAAAAATTCCTGCATGAAAATTCAGTGCACACTGAGTGCGCGTCGTCCAAACCGGTACCGAGTCCGAGTTTTGTAACTCCCACCCCAGTACCGGTAGCTGCGACCGCCTGCGAATGCTCGGGTAGGCCAGCCCGCACAACACGCGAGCATGCAGAGATGTCGAAGGTGCCTACCTACTAGGCGCTACTGCGGACAAGCAAAAAAAAAAAAAAAAAAAAAAAAGGACGCGACCAGAAAAGGAAAACAAATCCGAAGGCATCATAGAATTTTTCGTGTTACGAAGAAGTTTTTTAAAATGAATTTTACGGTGAATGATCGCCATGGACGTACTTTACGGGTGATCCCTTCCACCTTCCGGACTCGCTGTGGCCGCCGGACGTTTAATGCGGTGGCAGTGCGGCGCCGAGGGCTGGGGGGGCTCCGGTCGGCAGGTTCGGAGAGCCAGATCTGGGCCGGTCTAGCACCATGCCCTACCCTACGACCAGCGGACCAGACCGTCCGGATCGGGTTTGAAAGGAAGCACACACACACACACACACACACACACACACACACACTTAGTCCGTTTTTATACGCACTGGCTCGCACACAAAAGGTCGACTTGAAGCTGCATCGGCGAGACTGACGTAACTGCATGCAGCAGGAAGCACTGAGGGTCCGGTCACGTACGTACGGGCCAACGGTCAGAAGCCCAGTGTGCTCTCTTTATACCCTTGTGTGTGTGTGTGTGTTTGTATGTGCGTGAGTGTGCGTGTGCGTGTGTGTGTGTGTGTGTGTGTGTGTGTGTGTGTGTGTCGCGACGGCATTTTTCCTCTCGCCGTAACGACACGCCGAAGCTCTGCATGACTGTTACCGCAGAGGGACCAAACTGCGCTGCTGCGCTGCTGTTGAAAAAAATCGAGACGGGCGAGTATTTGAACCCACGATCAGCGCCACCGGCAGAGCCGCGTTCGCCTCGGAATCGTGTGTGACGGAGACATACAGACAGGCAGACGTCCCGAAGTTGGGCAAACATGCTGCGGAGGGAGAGGGATATAGAGAGATGGACAGGGCGTGCCAAAAAGTCAGTCGTGCCGCGCGCTTCCTGTCTGTGCGTCACGACCCGTCACGTGATGCTCTCTCTCTCTCTCTCTCTCTCTCTCTCTCTCTCTCTCTCTCTCTCTCTCTCTCTCTCTCTCTCTCTCTCCCCCCCCCGCCATGCCCGTGTGTCTCTCTCCCTCATCCCAGTTGCACTTCATTAATCAAGCAGACATGCAATCCTCGCGGCGATCGATATATTCACTGCGATACGCGAGGCCGTCAGCAAACATCACGTCGCATCCACAACGTGCGAACGGGAGGCAGGGGAGGCCGGCGCATCTACTCCACACTGGCGGGGAAAACAACGCGGCATCTCTGCGCACAAAATCGTCTGATCGCGAGAAGAACATCGACCCTGGGAGTGAAAGTCCGTGTAAGGCAGGAGGTTTTTCGTGTACCCGGGGCGCGGCAAGCGGCAGTGGTGCCACCACAACGGGACGAGCCGCCTGTGCCATCGAGCGTGAAAACCACCGCGAGTGGTGTTGGCAGAACTGCCGGCCACAAATCAAATCAACTCCCCTTAGAAAACCGTTCCTTTACGTGCGCCGGCCGGCTGGCCGCTGCAACGGCACGTCCCGGTCACGTGAGCAGCACCCTGTAGTGCGACAAGGATGCAGCGGCGATATCACCGACCGTGTGACAAGGATGCACTGCGGGTCCCCGGGCGTTGTGGCGTGGGAGGCGGACTATCTCGAATACTCGTAAAAAAAGTTTTCGATGTATCCTGAAACAAAGCTTATGCTTCGGTAGGGTAAGGCGCCCTCCTATCTATGATGGCTACTTTAACACTCCTGCTTCAATCGAATTGCGAAAATTATTTCCAACTTTTCAACCAAGTGGGCCTGTACCAAAAAAATAAAAATACTACTACCCAGCCAGGAATAGACTGTCTAAATTGTACCAAATCGAAGCGCGATGTTTTCATCGATTATTTGTCGAATCGACTTCCGATACCATTTCGATACCGAACCGACGGTGGATTACATCGATTTTTTGAAATTTTCGATATCGAATCGACAGTCTTATCCGGGCTGGGTAGTGATCGATTATGTAAGTAAGGGTGGTGAGACTGGCCGTATCGTGAGGCATGGCAAAGGGGGCTCCTCGAAGGTCACCCAGAAAAAGCCGTTCTTGTCTCAAGTGAATTGGCATTGCTTTAAGACGAAAATGCTCTTGACTGCAGCAAGAGCCATTCGCGCTTGTTTTAAGAGCATTTGCTTTAAATCAATGGTTTCTTGCTTTGACATTATGTAAAAGTTAACTTGGTAAATGGCATTGACACCCCTGTTTTTAAATTAAGAATTTTGCTCTTGCTGAGGTCAAGAGCACAGTGGAATCCGATCAAGCCCAAACTGGGCCTAGGTCAAGACGAAACAGTGGAAGGGAAATGCAAGTGGATGGTAGAAAACAGACACCCCCGCCTCACATACACACACGCCCCTGGCAGGCAGACAATAGGTCTGACAGGGGCGGTTTCAAGGTCGGCTAACGAAGATAACGAAGTTATTGGTATTGCCTACGTATAGGAGTGTTTTGTTTCCCCTGAGGGGGCGGAAACGGGACTGTCGCCCCCCCCCCCTCCCCCACCTCCCTCCCCCTCAGCCCAAAAAAGGAACCAAAACAAGAACACTTGTTATACAAAGCACTGTAAGTCGTATCGCCTCCCCGTCGTCGGGGTGACACTTTGTCCCCTGAAGACACCGCAGTCGCAGTCCAAAATTATTTTGCGTTATTGTGTATAGGCCAAATAGCCAACGCACTTGAATGTTAACACTTCTCGGATCTGGAAATAAAATCCCAGTTACGGTATAAAATTCTTCTGTGTATTTGGTTGCGAGGATAAAAAATTTCAACAAAAATGTATAACGAAGCTCTATTTATTTGCTCATAGAGAGTGCCTCAGAGACACACATTTTTTCCCATCTAAGGGGCTTGTCCTACACCATAGGGGGATGTGGTACAACAACTCATTGTGTTTCACACAGGCAATATCATCACTGTCATCAACTATATATGCACATACATGTGAGCGATAATGCATAGTAGTTTTCAGCTTCAACACAAAAGTAACAAAAGATTTATCATGAACAATATATAAAATTTCACCAAATGTGGGAAACAAATCACCTACTTTCGTAACAACATACATACCAACTTTGTACATGGTTCCAAAAATATAAATACTATTGGCTACATTTACTTCATACATAGGGTTCACATCAAAAAATTCATAGAATGATTGAAAATGGCTTAAAGACTGCAGTTTACAAAATTTGGACTTCACAAGTTTTTCAGATACAGTATCAAATTTCATTAAACGATTACATAAGGTGAGTTGATACTTCACAGACACAGAGAATGGAAAATCTATTCTAGAATTACATGCTTTGGCATACATTTTACCTATACGGTGTGTTCTTTCAGAAGTTAAAGCTGACAAAGAAGAAAGAGGACCATTCCGTTTAAGCAAGTCAGGGTAATGTAACATGAAGTGATGCTTCGGTTTTAAACTTCCATACAAATTAACATAGGTCTGATGATGTTCAGAAATCAGAGTACGCATGTAAATATCCATTCCTGGTTCAATGAAAGGGCACATAATTAGTTCTAAAATATCATGTAGTACAAGATACAATTTCCAAGCCGAATTACCCTCGGGAATCAAGTCCCCTACCATCTCTCCCAGGTAACGGGTGAAACATAGCATTTCAGAAGAAGAGAGGTTTAAACTACAATTCAAAAAACGATCAACAGAGAAGTGACAAGTTGGAGGCTTGTTGCCTTGTTCTACTGGACCATAATTAAACCCATTCACCCGGTCACAAAGAATTTCCACAGAAAAATACCCTCTGTCATGAATCAGAGAGTACAAAATTTTACAAATATCATATTTTAATACACCCTCAAAGAGATCATGCATAAT
The DNA here is from genome assembly GCA_038380765.1 of Odontothrips loti. Taxonomy (NCBI): domain Eukaryota; kingdom Metazoa; phylum Arthropoda; class Insecta; order Thysanoptera; family Thripidae; genus Odontothrips; species Odontothrips loti. The sequence goes on from CM076254.1 coordinate 8,183,377, forward strand.
ATCACAGTTAGCATTAGTAACACAATGGTAGCTTGGAATTTCATTCCACACACACAACTCTTTAATACCAGTAAGAGTTACATTATTAGTATTAACATCATCTCTGTAGTTCTCAACAGTTCTCAATAGATTGTTGGGCACACTGAAACAAAATCGTTTACAATCGTCCCTAAACATTTTACAAAATCTACAGTAAAATCTTGCTGTGAAACATTCAACAAAGCCCTCAATACCATGGCAACCAGCATTATCAGCACGGACCACACACATGCGAAAGTATACTTGTTTTCTTATATTATCAACATTTATGGTAATGCCTTCACTTTCAAGGAACTTCATTTCTGATATGACAGGAGCAAATACAACTGAATTGCCATTTTCTATTTTTCTATATTTAGACTCATAAAGAAGGAATAAGAACATATTCTGAATAGAAGACTGCATATCAGGTGGCAAACAAGCCAAACTAGCATATAAAGCTCCAAAAGAATGGACACCATGGTGGGAGCCAAGAGCATTATCAGGATCATAGTCATCAAAGTGCAAGTCAATGGGTAGAAAAAGTTTTCCATCATCCTTTGATGAGAGTTGTTTCCACAACTCTCCCTGAAGAAAATGTGAAATACCACTCCTATTACGGAGTTTGAACATAAATCTAGTAATAGATGAAAACATACCAGGCAATTCTAGAAACTTAACTAAAACTTTCCTAAGTGGAATAAAGTATTCATAAACGGGAGCCCTGATTAGTTCTACCGATTTCTCTTTATTAACATACCTGTCCTCGTGACAAACTAACACAGGTTCTGGTTTGATAAAATTTCCAGTCTCGCCCAAGTTGCAGAGACGTTTGTAGTCACTTATCATCCCATCAAAAGGACTCTCCAGAACATTAAACATAGCATTGAGTTTGGCACATTCGTCAGGAAAATTCTCATCCCCATTACAATTTGATAGCACTTTAAAAACATTTTGTTTGAGAATGGTTATTGTGGATGTTAAAATATCACTAGTACTTTGAATCACAGAATGGACTAACTTACGACTAGAATTTGGATGGGCATAAAGGCTAGCAGCAAAAAACTCAGTATTCTTAAAAAAATTATTAACGAAATATTCTATAGAGTATCTATCCTCATCTTCAACATCTACATCAAAGTCAACAAACTCATTATCAACAATAATGTCCTCCACATCCTGTATTTCCTCGTGTACTTCCCCCTCTTCAAAATTCACAAGAGGCACTTCACGAGCAGCATATCTTTTGATATGTCGAACAAACCCTGCCCAAGAATAACACGCACTACCATTACAACAGTTTTGCTGTTTACAGCGAAAACTCCTTTTGAAAAAATCAATGTGAAATAAACGAACATGTGCACTAAGTTCATTGACAGATTGAAAACTTCCATTTGCACAACCTGGACATAGCAACATTTTGAATGCACCAGTTTAAATCAAAACAAAAATAAGAAAAAAAATAATTCTAGACACTATACTAGAATCCTTGTTGGAGATCAGATAAACAAAGCTAGAAAATACAAAAACAGTAGAAATAGCACTATCACTCAAATCTTATAATGATTAATCCACGAGTGAAGAATGTTCGATGAATGATCCCACTCAGTTTCAAACTTATAAATAGCCCTCTGAAGGGTGGTCCAAATATGGGCACTTTCTGGAGGGTACGGAATGTGAAGCGCATGGAAACTTTTGAAAAAAACATCCACCGCCTCCAGGACTCCGTCTGTCTTGTACAGGTAATCTGCTATCGAGACATACGATGCTTCGACAGAGGAAAGAGAGGCACCCACAAGAACAATGAGAGGTTGGCCACCTCCGTCTTCATCTACTTCAGACAGCAGAACAGCCCTCCTATCTTTAAGAGATTTGGTGATGGCACTTGCAGTCTGAAAGAAAGAAGAAATAAAATTATGGATAAATGAAGCATTCAGAAAGAAAATTAATAATACAGATGTTTGCTTTTGAAAATTGAGCCGGGGCCTGAAAGTTTACACATTGCAATTAAAAAATCAATTCCTCAAATTGTGAGATATACCAAAGATTAATTAAAATGACCATATAATGTAAAAGTCTAAAACCAAGCTGAATTTTTAACCTCATGAATTAGAAGTGACTATTGTATGAAAAAAATATGAGAAATTGATGAAGTGGTCAAACCATGATACAAAAAGTAACCCACTTCAAACCCATGTTCTATCCAGTAAAGCAATCTGCTGTGGAAAATTACTGCAAAATAAGCCTCAAAGTGAGTGTGAGAAATCAGTCCTAGACTTTCACAACTGCCCATGTAATTCTGATAATTCAATGTAAAAATGGTGTGCATGAGTATGCATGAAGTGGTACAGTGCTAGACTTTTGTCAGCAAGGGAAAACAAGTGATGCGCATTCAAGTTTCAGACAAGTTAAAAACTACTGGTTGACTTACATGAACATGCACCAAATAACTGTCTGTGGCACGATCTATACTGATCTTCTCAGTCACACGAGCACCAGAAGTAGTATTGGTAGTTGTCACAGTGTGAGAGGCTCTGATTCCTGGCAAAATCTTCAGCAGCAGACTCACTCGTGCATCTAGATGGTCAGAGAAAGACATTAACGCTCAGCAAGGCCGTGTTTTAAATTTCTTTGCAAATAAGAGCAGCTTACTTTGGTCAAGACTTGTTTTATACTCCTCTGTCAAGAGAGTTTTGAGACCTTTGTCCTTCACGTCTTTCCTCGCGATTGATATGGTTCTCTTCTCAAAATGTGCAAAGAAACTAAAAATTGTCTCTGCCTTCGGGTAGAGTAGATCAAAATCAATCAAAATCTGAGGAGAGAGAGGTGCTTATTATTTCTTTAAAAGAAATCACAACAGCAAAATAAGTAAAAAAAACAAACATACCAACTCATTTCCAGACGGATGAGCCAACACAGGCCAGTTCTTTAAATAGGTGTTGATGAACTTTTCACCAGAGCAAAAAATTTCCCTGAACCTCTTGGGAGCAGATGCCATCCACTTCTCACGTACCATAGGCCACTGCCTGCCTTTCTCCAACCATTCGCAGGCCCCAATAACCTCGGGTGAAATAGCTGCAAATAAAGTGGTACTGTGAAAATCTACTTGAGATTGAGATAGAAATAGAAATAGAGACAGAACAACTTACGTTTACTGAGAATAGCTGATAGTTTATTGGTGCTCCTGCTGCTTTGAGAGGCTGAAGGCCCCACGGCGGCTCTTTGCCCTGACAGAGCTAGGTTTCTATCTCTGGTCTGTTCATTTCGGAACTTGTCCGGAAACTTTCCTTTCGGGTGGACTTGCGTCTCACTCTGGGTTTTTGGTGCCACATAGTAGGTTTCCTAAATGAAGGAGAGCAAAACGTTAGCAGAATTTCAAAAAATAAATAAATTAAAAGATGAAGTCAAAGTTCTGGATATAACAAAAGACTCACTTCAACCTCTGTGGGAAAGAGCTCCACCACTTTGGCAGCCAGGCGTGAAAAAAGGCGGTGATCTGGCCGTTGAAGTTTGGTCCTCAGATGTTTTACAATTATTTCCACAACAACATCACGGTGGATTTTACCTAGGGTTGGAGGTTCTGTCTCATTCCCAGAATCATTTTCAAAGTTATTCACCTCATCCTTGTAATATCGAAGAACTTGTTGACCGTTACGGTCAGTTGCTAACAGTTGTTCTATATCCTAACACAAAATGCAATCATAATTAGGAAAAATTCAACAGAATAAAGCACTGCAGTGTGGCAAAACTTACAAGAGCATCAATAATTCTCTCGTCATTAAAGAATGAAATTTTTTTAGCTGCTGGATGATTTGGGGGCATAGAAGTTCCACGCTTCCTGCTGGAAGTACCTGATGCCTGTTAATAACAGGAAAATGACACAATAAAGTTAGTCTCACACAATAATACAAAACAATCTTACAATTTAAATAAAGAAACACCATGCAAACAGCACTACTAACCGACTTTTCATTGGTACTATCTAAATTGGAAAAGGACGTGGAAGCCACAGCAACTTCCGCATCTCTGTTAGCTGCACCACCACTGTTCTGTGCCTGGACACCACCACTGTTCCGTGCCTGGACACCACCACTGATCTGTGCCTGAATAAACAAATTAAACAAACATCAACATCGACTATTCATAAAGTTCCTTACATTTAATAACAAAGAATACAAAATACAGAATAACGAACAGGCAAAAAGTGATGCCTAAAAATTCAAATAAACTGAATGCAATACGAGCATTTTTCTCAGTTAACAAATTTTTTTAAAAAAAGAGAGGGAGGTTACAACTGTTGTAAACTGTGATAGATCAATGTGTCCAGACTTCTGAACTTGAAATCCATTGCTGACTACCCAGAGATTATAGAAAATATAGCTATAAAATGTAAATTGATTACATAAATCCTTCTCCCACAGAGCTCACCTGGCATATTCTAATAAGTTTGTATAAATGGCCATAATAAAATCTTGATATGCACTGGGATGATACACGAGATTTAGTTTAATGATAAACATTTAAAATTTTAACAAGAAACTACAATCCCATCAGGTAATAGTTAAACTACAATGCAAAATTAATGAAAGTGTTTCAGTTTCAACGCATTTAAGACCATAAGCTACATCTCTACATAATGTAGTTACACAATACATGCAAAATAAATAACAATAAATTCCCACTAGAAGTTACCACACGCGGTTCTCCAGCCTTGCCAGCACACTCAAAACTCACCTGTTTGAATTCACGAACACGCTTTAACAAAAGCAGCTGCTCGCCAGGAAAATTGGTGACCATAGACACAGTCGAAACATCTATCTCCAGAAGTGCCTCCAAGGAAAATCTCTTCTCTGAAATTAAAAACAAAACTGAGTTACTTGAAGTTCAAAACGGACCAAACAATGAATGCTACAGTTCAGACGGCGCAGAGCTTCCGCTTCGGAGCCTCGTTGGAAACCTCTATAACTCCCCTGAGGCCAGAAAGCCGCCCCCCCCCCCCTTATTTTACCTAAAACGGGAAAAACGGCATCCGAAACAAAAGGCCAATAGGGTATACCTTCGAATCAAGCAACGGAAGTAGAGCTCAAATAACTACGGCACTCCCTTCTTCCGTTTTTAGATAGGCTATTCGGCTGAATCCCAGACGGAAGTAGGAAGAAGGCAAGAAGTACTAATAGGTGAGTGAGGGGGGAGGGGGGACTGTGTCCGTTTCGTCAACACGTCCCCCCTCGCCCATCCTTTTATACTTCTTGCCTTCTTCATACTTCCGTTCTGGGGTTCAGCGGAATACCCTATTATCCATTGTACCCTAGTGTGACAGGAAAGGCTATTGCGAAGACGCATACGAAACGGAAGCAATGGCGCGATGAACACTGAGACGCCCCTCGACTTCAGAGGGGAAATGACCGCCCTCCCTGTCGGTGAACATACGTTTTTACTCCTTTCAGAGCAGGTACTCTATTGCCGATGTCTAAAGCAGCCGAGAGGACAGACGGACCGAAGATTCGAAGAAACGTTGCGGCAACAACAAACGGGGGCCGATACGCATTTCGTTCATAACACCAACCCGCACTCCGGACAAAGTGATATTGAAAATAGCGATGCATCTACACTACACGTCCTTACCTCTGCACGCTGCAATCAAATGTGGCAGACCCCAGTCTGCCAGAGCTTCTTCCAGGAGAGCTTCATCCATGGTTGTTGTTGTCGCTTCGACGGACTGTGGCGGAATGAGAACGGAAAAGGCGAGGCGAGGCGACGGGCGGAGTCAAGCGCGCAGCTGGCTCGTTGGGTTCGGCTCGGCTCGGCAGCGAAGGCCCGGACTGGCCAAGCCGCCCGACCTGGCGTCGTGCGAGCCTCGGCCGGGCTCAACGCCGGACAGGAACGCGCTCGTCTCGTCTCATCCGCCAAACTAATTCTTTTGAAGCGAAATTTTGGCAGGCGGTCACGTACGTAGCCGAGATAGAACAGCGCGGCAGGGCGCCGCGCAGCAATGGTAATGCCGGTGCCGGGTCGCTTCCTGGCCTGCGCTATGTTTTTCTAATGAACTTTAGATACCGGGGATGTCAAGAGCAAATGCTCTTGAATCAAAAGTAATGATCTTGGATCAAGAGCATTGGTCAAGAGCAAGTATCAAGCTCAGCTCTGCTCTTGCCACAAGAACGGCTTTTTCTGGGTGGTGGCTATCATGGGGCACTTACTTACCCTACCGAAAATGTGGAAGTAGCTGCAAGTATGGTTCCTCTGGCGTGCTGCTAACTGATCGATTTGATAGTCTGACAGAGGGGAGTTGGCTGCTGCCCTGCTGCTCGCCCTGCGCCCATGCTGAGACCAGCCCCTGCCGTCGGTGGGCAGTCCACGCCAGATGGCGTGCAGATACGCCCCGCCCCGCCACGCCACCGCCTCTGCCCCGTAATTGTGCCCAGAGCAGCGCCTGCTATCTAGGTTTTCGCGCTACATTTCAAAGGCGCTGCACGCCGCACAGCGCTCCCTGCGGTGCGTTTCGGAAACGTCCAGAGCGCTGTTAATGGCAGGGGAGAAGTGTGGTTGGCGTCTCTCTGCGCTGCATTTCGGATTTCACCGCGCCAAGGAGCAAACGGTCCGTCTGTTCGGACTGTCACCGGCCGGGCCATGTCCCGGTGGGACCAGCGCTGCAACTTAAAACAACAGCCGAAAAATGAGACCTCAGAGCAGCCGACACCGGCGGGACACCAGGGCTAGAATGCCGTCCTGTTTTCGGGACATCTTGCTCTACGTGTCCGGTTTGCGCGGTGTTGGTAGTGGCCCGCTGCGTTGACACAGTTTCCCGCCCCATTCTGCGCTGGGGAATGCTGTGACAGCCGCTAAGACGCAGCGACAGAGGGCGGCGAACAGCACGCCGGTTTGTTTTTTGCCTCCGCGAACAACAGTCATAGTGGCTGATGATTTTAATGTGCGGGGATACATAGGAAAGTCGGTCACTGAGGGACGGGGGCGGTGGGTCGAAGCGACAAGTGTTTTCTTCCCGCACATCTCCCAGCGGTCTCCCCGAGCAGGGGAGCTCTGCTCTAATATTAATCACAACGACCGCCGCGCCGCTCCGTTTGCTGTTCTTTGTCGCAAGGCAGCGGCGGCTGCGCCCTCCCCGCCGCATATCAAATAATTATTTCTAAGTGCCCCCTCCACTCGCGTGTAATACTCTGCATTAAAAGTGAAAGCAACGCGACTTGTCTTTTCAGTTTTTTCCCTTTCACGCTGGACACGATGGCAAACGACTGTCGCATTGTCTCATGCCTCCCATGGTTATCTCTGTCGAGAAGTCTCCTACGCTGCGGTGCTCTGGCCCTTGAGACGGACGCGGTCGCCGTTTGCCCGAGGACATCGCACGATCGATTATGATTCAATCCGACACGTCCGAAAAACACGCAGCGCGATCTGGGTTTGGAACGGGCCGAACTTGCGAGGGGTGCTGATTCTGACCGATTCTGACCGCGGGGCGTGGAATCGGAATAATTGGTTGTGGAACAGACACCGGCTGGCTGCACCCCGCGGCCGTTCGAGAGTATCGCCTCCGCAGGGAGCCGAACTAGACCACCGGCTGCATATAATTCAGACGAGCTGAGAGCAGCGTGAATAAAAAAAATATTTCCGCATCCCGACGCGGCGGTCGTGTTTGCCGGCCCAATTTTTCATCACTCATCCTCCACGGGCGTCGTATTGAACGCGCCCGGCCAGACGCTCTGCTTCCGCGTGGTCGAATTCGGGTCAATTGATTCACTCGTGATCGCCATTAGCAGTGCCGGTATTGTTTTCTTTTCCCTCCCGCTCCTCGGCCCGCTCCTCCATTTCCCTGCGCCGCAGGGAGCCGCGGCCCTGTTTCTGATTCGGTTGTCATGGATCCATCGCGTACAGTCGCGCAGCGTTTCGCCACCTTGGCCGACATCAGGAACTCGAACTTCTCGAGCTGCGCGCGGAACTGGGCCGCCGCATGGCTCGTCAGACGCCGCACCGTACCCCCCGCAGGGCCGCGGCCGACCATCGAGTTACGTCGGTTCGCTGAGGGGGTCCGCTAATAATATAATGATGCGCATGCGATTGTTTGGCTCGGCGAGGCGGAGGGACACGGCGCGGCACCCGCTGCGACCCGCGCCGCCATTAGCATATGAATTTTCAAAGCGGCGCGGTGACGACTCTCGCGAACCGCATACGCGCCCCCCGCGCCCCACTTTTGGATCGGCCGGTACACAACGCGCGGACTGTACTTTGCGCGTCTTTACTCGGGGGCTACTCCACCCACGCAAGGCGCTCTGGGGCGTGCGATCGAACGGGCCGCGAGGGGGTTCATCACAGTGCCGTGAGGAGCCGGGGGAAGGCGTTGCGAGGGCCCTCCACAGAAGCGTACCATGATTTACATCCGAAATTTAATTTCTCTAATTATTCCATAAGTTTACATTTTTCTTATTTTTTTGTTTTCAAATTTTTTTTTTGAAAATAATTCTGATTTTTCTAGCTATTTCTGATTTTTTGTTGTGGGTCTACATTGCTTTTTCTTCTTAACTGAGTGACCCCTCGGGGGCACGGCGGGGCCCGGAGGCCGAGGGCCGGGACAGCCACTCGTGCAGTCGATGCGCCGTTAAAGATTTCGGGCGCCCTGATGCAGGGATGATGCCGTCAGTATCAAACACTCGTTATCCCAGACCCAGTCACGGCCACCTCCTGGACTGGCGCTGCGGTGGCGCGCCCTGGCGGCGGCGGGACGGAACTACTGCGCTCATCTATCTGCCCCGTGCATTACCTCACATTGTGGCGATGAGTTTCGTGACGAAAACGGGGCTCCTCAGACAGCGGCGGGGGCCGGCGGGGGCAGAACCCACGCAGCCTCGACGCCTTCCACAGACTGGCGCACCGAGAGGGGGGCCCCCGCAGCCCCCGCAGCCCCCGCGGCCCCCGGGGCACTACCCGCGCGCATTGTCCCGTTAGCGCCACCAAGCCATACCGTTTTGTGTGTATATTCCTCACCGTTTTTTTGCTGCTACTTATGAAAGGAAGAAGATGAGGGTACCGAAAAGAAACAAACCGAAGTGAGGAAATTTGCAAACCACGAAATGTCAGTGCGTAGTGATACCACACAGAAGTCGAAACACTCACTGTTGCAGCTGCTCTTTTCTTTCTTTCTCGGCGTGGGTGGCCTTCTGGCAGACTAGAATTTTTTTCTTTACCAAATAACGCATGCAAAAATAAAACAAAACCGGGCAGTATATTAACAGGGCTTCTAAATTTTCAATTTACTATTCAACCGTTTGACCGTCATTGTATTGAATCAGGTTGAATTTACTCGCCTGGCTGACTGCCATTTAACTCCCAGTTCCCGACATTTCTGTTACGTGTCGTATTAATTAATCACCCCAAAACGGCACAACAGTTCCTGCGGGTGGGTGTTCGCGCGGTGGGGGAAGAAAACTCTGCAAGAGAAAAGGCGGAACAAAACGCGGACAGCAAAGCGGGCATCCCGGATCACAAAAGATGCTGCGCTGTAGTTGTTGTTGCTGTAGTTGTTGTTGCTGTTGCTGTTGTTGCTGCTGTTGTTTCTGCCCTCCTGACGCAGGGCTCGTCTGCCTCGCGCACTTTCCATTCACAGTCCAAGTGACATTACCGGGGCTGCGGCCGTGGATGCACTATGCGTTCCACTTGGCACGGCCCGCACAAAACAAACGGCAGACGTTGGCGCAGGAAACAAAACTCATCCATACTGTCAACTTTTTGAAGAAAAAAAAAAAGACTCAGACAATTCTTTTTTTTTTCTTTTTAATTGAAGGTGGCGGACACGCTGATGTAGCCACGGCGCCGGGCGGGTAGGCAACTGCAGCTCCTATCAAGCACACGTGCCGCGCGGGCTGGCCTACCCTGGCTTTCACAGGCGCTCGGTCTCGCACCTCGTGTCGCGATAAGAAAAAAATTTCAGCGTACATTTTTTTTTGTGATCCTGAAAATAGAGCACTGGGTGGTTATGGGCAGGGCACTGTGTTGCTTCTGCTGCCTCGGTGTCCCATTGCCGGGGGCGGTCTGTGTTGAGCCCGGCGCGCCCTGCCCACCTGTTACGGGCGGGGCCGACGTGGGCGGCGTCACCCATCGACTGCTGCCTTTAATTATTCCTACGAACAATATCGCCGGCTCTGCGCCTAGATAGAATTATTTTTTCATACTTGTGAATGATTGTCCCGTGCGGTATTTCATCCGCGACCGCCAAACATTATTGGCAGAGGATGACGCTGCGTGTAGCCAGCAGCTCCGTCGGGGAAATCATTACCATTCCCACGAATGGAGATCCGCCTATACTGCTGCGCGGTGTGCATCATGGGAAAACGCTGCCGCGATACACTTCCCTGTGCCGAGCGTGAGGACGGTCGGCTGCGTGTGTGTGTGTGTGTGTGTGTGTGTGCGTTCCTGCGAATAATCACTCCTGCCGGATCGCCTGCGGCCAGTATCACGATGAGCCACGGGGCACTATTCGCAGCAAGACCAGATAGGAGCATGCGGGGGTCGTCTCCGAGTGAGACATCACAGCAGGCCCACACGTCGGATGGGATTCCGTTTCGATAATCACCTCTTTGTCAGCTCTCGCCCTCCCTCTCTCTCTCTCTCTCTCTCTCTCTCTCTCTCTCTCTCTCTCTCTCTCTCTCTCTCTCTCTCTCTCTCTCTCTCTCTCTCTCTCTCTCTCTCTCTCTCTCTCTCTCTCGGTGTCCCACTGCGGGGCCCTTACCCCCCACGACGCCCTGCAAGTCGTCAGCGTCTGTTTCCTCTCCGAAACTTTATGATCCGATTTCATTCGGTTTGCACAGAGAAAGCCCCGCTCCGGCTCCCGCTACTCCAGGGCGGCCGCTTTGCCCGGACACAGCGACAATGCGGACAGCATCGCTGCCGGAGGCCCCACTGAGGGCTTCGCCGAGGCCCCCCCCCCCCCCCCCCCCCCCCCCCCGACGGCCCCGCCCAGCCACGTCGCTTTCAGATAATGAATTCCGAGTCTGAAAATAATTTGCGTCCGCGGCCGGTTAGCCGTTGAGCCGGGTCTCCTAGTGCCTGAAGGATGGTTAGGACTTTCAGCCCCAGGGGCCGGAATTACCTCTGCAGTGGACTAAGGAAAGTGTTTCCTGCCGGGATGGGGAGTTGAACCCACGCACCACACACTCTCACGCGCTGCCGTAAGAGAAATAGAGATGTCTGACACATGTGAGCTGTCGGGCAGAGACCCGACCGGAGAGGATCGTGACGGACTCCCCAGTGGGTCAGAGGAGGATAAAGTCACCGCAGGACGCAGGGAGAGCGCCTGAGGAGAGCCGGAGACAGCAGGCAGCCGGCATGGAGGTGCGAAGCGTGGGAAGTAAAGCGGAAATTGTGGCGAATTCCGGGAAGATTGCAAGATGGACCGTGGATGAATTTTAGGACAAATTTCAACGAATTTCAGGCGAATTTCGATTTAAAAAAAATATAATGCTGGGAATTGGACTGAATGACGACGAGATTGGATTGCATTTCGGTCGACTTAAACTCAGAGGAGTTTTCGGTGACTGTACGCTTCGCGGCGTCACGACCCCGGCGCTCTCGATTCGAAAACACACACGCAACATCCGCGCCGAAACGTGAGTTCGGACACAAGGCGGTGAGCCTATCGAACGAGCCCATCGCGCGTTCAAGTCACCGCCCGCCGTGTTGGCTAGTCCGGACCGGCTGCCGGCTGCCGCGGCGGCACGCGGCGTCTGTCCATCTGTCCTTCTGTCTGTCTGCCCTGGGTGGGTGACATGTCACGTGACATGTCACCCGGCGGGCAACGCCAGGCGAAGCCCGCGACCGCACGATCCGAAAACATCAAACACTGTCCGTCGTCGTGACCCGTTCCCGTCTGTCGCGGGCGGTGAGTGCGGGAGCGAGTGAGACAGCGAGTGGCGGCGGCTGAGTGAACGAGTGAGACAATGCGGCTGACAGCGGTTTCTTTTCCGGGAATGCAGTTACGACTTTATTTGGTCGAGTACCTTAACGTAACATAACCTAACCGTGCCTAACCTTTTCCCATTATTATCGCCAGCTCTGCGTAAACTCTGCCTTACCTTAGCATGTCAAAGTTGCACAAACCGACATTCCTTTCCTACAACTGTAAGGAGCGCTCTATAAACGTCACGCTCGCTGGTATCCGCCATGCCGTTGACGCGTTGCGCCGTTCATTAAACTCTTGCTGAGGGAGTCTTTGGTTTCTGCACGCCGCTTTGCCAGCTGCTGCTGCTGCAGCTGCCCTGCGGAGCTGATGGCGCTGTTGGTTTTAAACCGGTGTGCCGTCGTTGCTCTAGTTACGCATGACGGCTATAGGCACTCTGGAGTGCAATGAGTATCGTTGCGCAATGTGCGAGTGAGAGAGAGAGAGAAAGAGAGAGAGAGAGAGAGAGAGAGAGAGAGAGAGAGAGAGAGAGAGAGAGAGAGAGAGAGAGAGAGAGAGAGAGAGAGAGAGAGGCCCGCAGGCAAAAGCCGGGGGATTTTATTTCCCTTCCATCGCATCGGGTGCCCGTGCCGTGTCCTGCTGCTGGTAATATAATAATATAACCTCCGGTAACGATAGCTTCGGCACGACCGGCGCCACAGCCACAGCCTCTTCCACGCTAATGCTGCAGTTCGCGCGTGTGGCCCTGGCAATGCAGCCACTATGACGGGCTTTTTACTATCCTGGGTTTAGTTAGGTCGGGTAAGGTTAGGTTGGAAGTTGGTTCAGTGTTAGAGGTTGAAAAGTCTTGTGTTTGAGGCTGTATTCTATTTCAGAAACTGAGCAGGCGTTGCGTGGGTTCGGATGAGCAAAGGCTATGTAACGATAATTCCACACCTACCTAATTGAAGCGATTAAAAAGTATCAAGACTGAGTGCGGGGGAAAAAAAAAATTGAACATCTCCATGGTCGTGAGTCTCTGTGTTTATTCGTGACACCATCGCTGTTCTCGCAGCCACGTATTTTGCCACCATGGGCATAAAAACTGTCAGCGTAAAATCGGCATCGTAATGTTGCAGCTTTCGTGGCGTTGCCGAGAAAGCAACGCAGAAATTAAATCTCACACTGCAGAGCCATTTGACACCGAGCTTAGATCAGGATGAAGGTGATGATTTGCTGTTACCTCCGTCATTTTCGTGGATGTGTCCTCGATCTAGGGAAGATTAGCACTGTGTTCCATACTAGACGGAGCGCAGACCGGCACGGATTCTATCTGGGTTAATGAACGGGCGATGCTCATGCATTCCGCGCAGCGCTGGCCTCCCTTTTTGTTTGCCACGCGCGAAGCATTTGAACGCCCCGAATGCGTTTTCTTGCGGCCGATTCTGCCGTCGCGATAACCGAGTAATGATGGAGCCGCCTGTGGAAAAGGGAGGGTTTATAACGGCCTGGGCTGTGGTGGTGCCCGCTTTGTCGCTGTGTCATGCATGCTGGACGGCTTCTGCGGCCGCTGCCCGCGACCACTCATTCCGCCGCAGTGCTCATTCGTTTACCAGTAGGGTATTCTAGCGAGCCCTGAAACGGAAGTAAGATCTACGTACCCTCACCTGAGGAGATGTCATCCACTCATCTCCCTCTTATTTCTTACTTCCGTTTCAGGATTAGCTGAAATACCCTATTGGCTATCGGTCTGTGCGAAAACGCGCAGACTGTTCATCCTGATCTTAGCAGGAAAACTGTGGGATAGGGGCTTCTTCGGCGCTCCGTGTAAAAAAAATAAAAATAAATTGTGGGCTCTGCCCGGCCTTCTTTTTTTTCAATGCTCGGGCCCAACAATGCGGAAATAGCAGTGCGCTCAGCAACAATAGCAACAGCAGCAGCAGCACTTTTGGGCGCACTAATACCGCCCTGCCCTGCCGGCCCCCTCCCCGGCCGGGGCGCCCAGCCCTGGCCAGCCCTGGCCCCGAGCCCTGACCGCAAGGCAGCCCAGTCCGCGCAGGGCCGCGGTGGGGCCGGCGGGGCCTAAGTGGGGCCCGCGAGGGCCCGGCCGGGTCAGTTTGCTGTGTAAACATATCCGATTGCCTCCAATTACTTGTGATAATGGCGGCCTGAGCGCGCCGCTTTGGTATGCCGGAGCGGTGCTGGGATAGCGACCTCCGGGCGAAAGAAATGCGCAGTGTAGGAGGCAGAAAAGTAAAGCTCCAACGCTCTCCTAGTAAATCCCGCAATTTATACGTTCTACCTTTCCTCACCTACCACCTTACTTGCTGCCTTACCTTCCTCATTTTTATTAATATTTACCTTCGCCTGCCCTAACTACGAAAACACAAAAATCCTGCGTTGGTACATCACCCGCAGGGCGGGCAGCAGAGGAACAGCGTCCAGAATCTGTAGGGAAACTGTGCACTGCCAGCGGCAGCACCAGAAACAGCACCGTCGTGACAGAGCCCTGATGGAGACATTAGCCGAGGCGTGTCGCCTGTCCAGCAGCGTCTGCTGTGGACACTGGCTGGACACTACACTGCCATGTGGAGCTTTTCTCACGACCGAATACTACGCGATCCCGCAGTCGGACACGTGAACGCTGCCGAAGAAAATGTGTGCGCTAGTAACAACGGTGTTGCGACTTCCACGCCGCGCTGCAGTGGAGGTGATCCTAATCCGGGCCGGCTGAGTAAACTCTGGCACTACGGCACCCAAACAACGCCCGCCAACCGCCGATGACTTATCTTTTAAACGGCTTCAAATAACTTTCTGCAAGCGGCGCGTGTACGTGGCGAGGTCAGGCTATTCAATTATCAGATTAAGGTGGCCAGAGCTGTGTGTCGAAAGGCGGGAGAATTTCTTCTGAAACGTGCTGGGCATGGTATTGGTACGGTCGCCACAGGTCCCCGAGGACCTCGCTAGAAAGCAGCCGAGCTGAATTTTCTCACCGCACCTCCAGTTTTTTCTTCACAGAGGTGAAAGATAAGTGTTCGCATTCAACAATGTAACTAACTCAGAAAAAAAAATACTGCTTGTCTGGATTGCAACTGAAAAATTAGTTGCTGCCACTTTTTTCTCCTTGTTCAATCCTCGTTGGGCGCTTTATGCAAGAGGTCATGTCGGTAGTGCTTGTGGTATTCGCGTGTGTGACCAAATCCCGAGCACAGATAGGAGGCTGCTAGCGCAACCCGCAACGTAAGGAACGCGCGTGGAGTGGATGCTGCGTCGTGTGTCGCTGGACCGTACGAGGCTCATCCGATCTGATCTCATCATCGTGCCCGACCTCTTGCATCTTGCCGCTGCTGCTGCTGCCGCTGTTGCTGCTGCCGCTGTTGCTGCTGCTGCTGCTGCTGCTGCTGGTCTAGTGCTCTCGATGGTCCAGCGTCCGAGGGCCGGAGGGCCGCAAGGGTCAGTGCAAAGGGGATTGTAGTCCATCTCTCAGGATATGACGCAAGGCTCGGCGGCAGGCCACGGACGGACGAGGGCACAAAACAGATGATTCTTTCCCCAAGGCCTTCGCCGTGCTTGCCTCGCCGCTGCTCCGCTCGGCTCTTCCCCGTGCGACATCGTGATTAACTGCGCTTCGGATGAATGATAAGCAGCAAAAAGAAAACGATAACAAAATTTCCGTGCGAAAATTTGAGGAAACGAAGTCGTGGACGTCACAACACATTTCAAAATGTTGGGTTTAAAGTCGCAATAAGGATTTAAAAAAAATGAAAAAATGGCAGGGTGAGATGAAACTGAATACCTTTAGGGCTCAAGGTTGCTATTATTTGACCCGTTCTGATTCCTATGCTCAGCAAGTGGAACCTCTGAAAACTTGTCTGCAATGAGGAATACTCCGGCCGGACGATTGGTCACCTCACCTGCCCTCCCACGGGACCTCGGACTCGGAACCCCAGGCCGCCTTCGGCTTCCCGTATTTCACGACCTGGAAATGCGCGTCTCGTTTCCCTATCGGCCGACACAAAGGGACAGGATCCCCTGGGAGGCGGGCGGAGGAGGCCGGAGGAGGCAGGAGGAGGCAGGAGGAGGCAGGAGGAGGCAGGAGGAGGCAGGAGGAGGCAGGAGGAGGCAGGAGGAGGCAGGAGGAGACGCCCGGGCCGCGCTGAGGGCCCTGCTAAGGGCAGCACGGCGGAACCACCTGCCCTTGGCGCCCGACGCACCCGACCATGCCCTCAACGGTACACCCAAACAATAACAGAAGAAGAAGAAAAAAAATGACGTCAGAGCGGGGACCGCCCAACTGAGGGAATCGTATACGACGAATTAAACTCGAATCTTAATTTTTACACTATTTGGGAAACAGGAGGTTCAGGAGCCGCACAGGCTCAGACTCACGAGACGTCTGGCCTGCTCAAGGCCGGGGGTGACAAAACAATGGCGGCACGACGGCACGCGACCAGCGGCACAGCGGTCATGCTCGGCACTCATCAGGGGAATAATTCAAAAAGATATTACGTGTTTTTCTTGGTGGTAGTACCTAATAAAGTTTTCCTCTACATTATTAAATATATTTTGGAACAGGGGTGGACACACAATGAATAAAGAAAGGAATGAACGAAAATGAATGAATGAACGAATATTGAATGAATGAAAAACGAATGAATGAAAAAATGAATGGATGGAAAATGAATGGTCTTTCTCATACAGGGCAAACTTTCGACCTGACATGAAGCATGAAGTCCCCGCGTGCTGTTAATCAAACTAATGTCGCCGTGACATCACCGCTGGTGATCTCAGCGAACGGGTTCTGCCTCTGCATCCCCGGGGATACTAAAGTTTAATATACCACTGGGTTCCCGGTACCCACAGGTACCCGCAGGTGCCCGGGACTCCAGTACCGTACCGTACCGCGTGCGCTCTGCGGCTGCAGAGACCCTGCCCCGCCCACACACATGGGACGTTTCGTTATCAGCATCTTGTGGGTAGCGGTGGTTTCCACGTGACTCACCGGAGTTCGTAAATTCGCATGGAATTCGTACGTAGGGAATTAATGAAGACCCATCACTCTCTCACTCTTAATACTTTGGCAGTACTAGTGCAACCTTAACTTCATATTAAAACACGAACTTCAACGAAAATACAAGTATGAGCATTTTTCTGAAAAAAAAAAAGAAATAAAAAAATTAATGATCACTGCCCTGTTGTTGTGTATTCCGGTCGCTGAGCCGCGCCCTGTGACACCTCGCCGACGACGGCGAATGTGACGCGCTCATCACATTTGCATGCAGTGCTGCTGCCCACTGCTGACCCGCGGGGACCTTTAAGCGACGCCGCTAATTGAGAGACTGCCGCTAACGAACAAATTAGCCGTGCAAAAAGCCGCGCGGCGCTCGGCGTATCTCCATCTCTCTTCCTCTCCAGCCACACGGCTGCGTGCGAGTGTGTCAGCGTGTCGCGTGTGTTGGCGCGAGCTACAAAGGATTCCCAGTGTGTCAGAAACGTGCATGTAATATTCCGGTTGTGACGAAGTCAGAAAAAGGCGTGTGAGAGAAGACAGTCTGGTCATGACCTAGCCAACGTTCGCCTCCCCCTCAGAGATCTGGGTGGCCCCTATGAGCGCCACGATGGTGATATCAATCTCTAGGCCGCGCCCCTTCCACTGACGAGATGCTAAGATTTCGCGATCAAGTTCACCGCCAGGTCATTCTTGTCTTGTAGGGCAGGGCAATGGCTGAAGATGGCCGTTTCGCGAAGTGTTTCTGGACGCAACAAGTCAGCACTACCCGAAAAAAAAAAAGTTGGCGTTTGTTTTCTTTTTGCGGAATATCGGCGAGACGTTTCAGCCTTTGTTTTTTTTGTGTTGCAGGGATGGTGTGACTGGTCATGCGGCCGCGGCGGGGAGCCGGAGGAGCCGGCGTGGGACCCGGCTGGCTGGTGCTGGCGTGCTGCCTATCGTACGCGCTGGCTGACCCCTCCCCCGCCCCGCTCCCGTCCCCGTCCCCCGCGCCCGGAGCGGAGCCCAGGGGAGACCCTGCACCCGCCCGCCATGCCGCCGTCGCCCGAGCACAAGGTAAGAGGCTCCCAATACGTTGCAGCGAACACTCGCCGTCCGCCGCACGGCCATCATCCAACGCTAAGTGTAGAGTAGGAAGCGCCGACGTGCTCCCGTGTCACATGACATGGGACATCTCTACGGTCATTCAGAAATGAAAAAATTAAATCAATTAATTAAATTTAAATTAATTCTTAGTTTTTAGTCATAACGACAGTCGAAATTACATAAGACATCTTTGGTCGTATGGACTCAAACCCAAACCGTTTTCTTTAAAAACAGTGTTCGACCTTATCTGACCTCGTTTGAACTTTTCACGCCACCGGTTGAATATATTAGCTTGAATATCTCGCGTCAAAAATAGAGCCACCTTTACGCACCCTGTCCTGAAAGTGCCAACGCCGCTAACGTGCTTTGTTTACGGCGCCGTCCCGATGACCCCTTTGTTTGAGGCGGCCGGGGTGGCGTACCTGACCCTGTGTCACGTTCTCTTCCCGACGGACCCCACGGCTGCAGTCGTGCCTGAATTGGGATCGGTGTATGTGCAGCGCTGTCCGTGGGCAGGGCCTGGGTTGTTACTCACAGGGCGGGGCGTGGTGGGGCCCTCAGCAGCAGCAGCAGCAGCAGCAGCAGCAGCAGCAGCAGCAGTGTCGCAAGGTGGCGGCGTGCGGTCTACCGACCGTGCCGACCGTAACGTCAACAGCCCGCGGCCACAGACCTGGGAATTATTCGAGCCAATTTGCATATTTAAGTAGTGGCGCTGAAAAAAAATGTTTAATTTTAATTTTTTAAAGATTAAAAAAAAAAAAAAAATTGCTTGAAATCCTGGAGGAAAACAAAGAACTAACTAGCATGCCTCTGATTGGTCAGCATTTTTTAAAACTTCAGATCGTATAGAGAGGTGTAGTGAAGAGTAAAATTGCTGTTGCCATCTACGACAACTCTCTAACACCTCACGCGCGATACCAGCTCCTGATATGGTATATACAATAATTAGACTCACCATTTATACCACTGGAACTTCTCCTAGCTGCGCACTTTGTCCGCCGTCGTGGCTGCACCATGGGCTCCGCTATCGCGATGTAAGGAGCTCGTGTCGGCTGCGTGCCTCCCGTGTCCCACGTGACACCAGATCTCTCAATAAGCGGCAGCCGCCGCTGTTTTATCATCGCTGCAAATCCGCGCGCTTGCTTCAGACAGGAAGCTTCACTCTCAGAGTGAGTATAGGGACAAAATCTTACAGGGGAAAAATTATCCACCTTCATTTGGACTTTTCGGACAATACGAGGACGCTTTTACCCGAGGCAGATTTTCCCCTGAATCTAGCAACAAAGCAGAGAAAACAAAAAAAAAAACTTGGTAAATTAATTCACTTTGAGATATGGACCAACAGCAAAAAAAAAAGTCAAACGCTTCATGATCTACTTTTAACTTGAATAGAATGAGTGCATGGTGCCCTTCGGCCGGCGATCTAAAGGGAGCAGTCCACTGGGGTCTCTTTTCTCCTCTCTGTGCTCCACATTTCAGTGCTTGCTCTTGAGGTGGGTGCGGCGAACCTCAACAGCAACAACAACAGCAACAACAACAACAACAACAACGACGCTCCTCTCACAAGAAGCAGAGCATCGGAAGAGCGCCTGACCTAGCGCTTGCTTCCTCTTGTTCCTCCTCCACCTCAGGTTCATGCCCCCTTGCGGTGTGGGCCGAGGGGGTCAATCGGCTTGGCTACTTCTACCACCCTCACAAAATTTAAAAACAGAATGACGACATTTCGTTTTGAATCGGCATGTTTGCCTCTAACCGTGTATCCGAACAACACCGAAACTGTCGCACCTCCCTGCTTGTCAGAAACCTTTCAAACGCAGTTTCCGCTTTCAAAGTCACAAAATGACATGTCACTAGGGACATATCACGCTGGCGAGCAGTGAAAGGTAGCACGTGCCTTAATGCCCACTTATAACGTGACTTTGGAAGGGTATGCGTGCCGTAAACTAACGCGGCCGGGGCGAGGAGGAGGAGGAGGAGGGGGGAAGGGGGGGGGGGGCTGTTCAAACGCGCGCTTCTGAGGGAGGGATTACAGCGACAGTCAGGTCACGCACATACACACACACACGCACACACACGCACACAAACAGAGAGTGCAGGGATGCACCGCGATGCACTATCGACCCTCCTCTCCCTCCCCGGCTGGATACTTTCTCGAACCGGAAGCTCAACCTGTCTTGGGCGAAACGTCACGCAGGTCAAACGGCTCCCCTCTTTACTCTCTCACACACACACACACACACACACACACACACACAAACGAGGCTTGAAACGCAATTATACGCATCGGTCGTTGGCATAGCAGCGCCCAAGAAAACGCCATAGGGGCGTTGAGATTTGAGACCGGAGTCATACTGGGCTAAGCTTCAGGATTGAGGGAAGCTAGTGAGAGGCCTCAACTCGTGACTTTTGCATTTTATATCAGAAAAAAATAAATAATCATTTACCCCATTTTGGGAACCCTGGCGCCAAGATGGGTCTCAAAACTTTCATATTAGGCCAACTTTTCAAAACAGTCCCCATGTCGCTTAAAATTTTAAAAAATATTTGTTTGAAATCTTTTGAAAATTGCGACTCGTTCTCAGTGGAGTTGTGGTCGGAAACAGCTCGTCCCCATCCGGGGCGCCTCGGAACTGAAAGGGACAGTCGTCGTCCCGCCTATATTGATCTAGTTGAGAATGCAAAGAGCGGGCTGGAGTGCCATGAGGTAGGAGGCGCCCCGCTGCAGTTCAAAAGACGCACGACTGGTCTACTTGAGAGTATAACTCATCACAGAGCGCCATCGCCGCTGCTGCTGCTGCCGCCGCACTGCTGCTGCCGCCGCACTGCTGCTACCGCCGCACTGCTGCTACCGCTGCGCCAGCAGGGAAGGGCGTGTGAGAAAGAAAGTGATTGTTGAATGTCGTCCGCGCCTAGAGCACGCCACCAGTGAAAGGCCGGCGCGAGAAGAAGGAGGAAGGAGGAGAGGGACCCGCAGAAGAAGGCGAAAAGAGGGAGAAAAAAAAATGGACGCGTCTGGCCACAAGCGGCCGGAACCACCTCTGAGTCAGGAGTCAAGCCATAATCTGATTATCGCTTGTGTGATCAGAGAGCGATCGAGATGGGGGGAGCGGGGAGGGAGGAGAGGGGGAGGAGCGGGGGAGGGGGGAGGGGGCGCTATTGGCTCTGCCCCACGGTTCTCTCCCGCACTGCGATTTATCTCCAGAAGCATCCGATCGGCAATAGCAAGAGGACGACCACCTTTGTGGCGTGTAGCACTGCGCGGCTGCAGGGCGGCACAGCCTTTGTCGGTTTCGTTTTCTGGTATGTGGCATTTATGTCCGTCATAAAAGGCGGGAGAAAGAAGGGAAGGCTCGCCGTATCTCGACGACATTTTCCGTGTGGAAATTCGATTTGGAAGACGCGTTGACTTTCGCGGTGGTTTTATGAAAAGCCCGGTCCGTATAATTATTGGTATAATGGCCGTTTTCCGTGTTTTATGGACGACAACAGGGAGCCCCCAGCCCGAACCTGCATAAGCAGTATTTGCAGCCGGGGCGGGCCCGCTCCCTCCTGGGCACAGGTCGTTATTGGCAGTCGGGCCGGGCGCTGCGGGCAGGTCCGGCGGGGCCCGGCAGGCTCCAGGAGGGCCGATTTATCGCAGCATTCTTCGCACAACTGTCACGCTCACCGCAGGCACAGCTGGGCTCAGAGGGAGAAGAAGGGGAAGAGGAAGAAGAGGCGAGATGCGACAGAGACACACCGTACACCGTGTTATGGGACCATTTTCATACGTACGTTAGCGCTACAGGGGTAGATTGTGGAGAGAAAAAATGCAATGAAATTGAAGGAGGAGCGCACACAAGCGCCGCAGAAAAGAGAGCGCTTTTCCGAGAAGGCCGCGCGCGTGCCAGGCCGCAGTGTTTGGTGGCGAAAGGGATTGTCACTGAGGAGGGGGAGGGGAGGGGGGGGGGGAGGGACTCTGCGCTTGTTAGTTAGGCCCCCGCCTTTTGCGAGATCTCATCTAAAAATCTATTGTAAGTCCGCCGCTGATTAGCGCAAGCGCAGCAGGCAGTTTCCACTGGGAGAGATCTCTCGTTAGTAAATTCTGTGCTGGAACATACGAAAAAAAACACACAGCGAAAGAGATGAAATAAACAGCGGCAACCATTTCTAGTTCGGCCTTTTAGATCGAAGTGTGCCATTAATTTACTGTCAAGAGCCACGGCAGGACAATGGCGCTGGAGATCGCGCGGGACGCTTTTGAACGGCGGCATCGGATATAGACAGCCCCTTTGAATACATTTTTCGTCCGGACGTGAATTGGCTCGTTTCCCCTTTTCGAACCGGACGCGGTTGCCTACCTGGTCAGTGGCGGCCTACCCGGGCGGCGGCGGCCACTTCGTGATGGCCCCTGGCTGCCATCCATCCCCGACACGCCCTGTCCCGGCCACGACGGCCCACGACGGCCCCCGGGGAGGTTCCCGGGGGTTCCCCAAAACAATCATCAGCACGACCCAGCAGCCCTCTGGCGACCTCTGGCGGGGTGCCCGACCAACATATGGCCAATTATTCGCGTTTTTGTTTTATTTCTTTCTTCCTTTTCCCCGATACCCCACCCGCTCATTGGCTCGGTTTGAAAGGGACCGCGGGCCGCGCCTTTTTGCAGTCGAGTGCCACGCGGAAAAAAATGTATGAAAAGGTTCGCTGCGCCTCTGTTGCTGTGTGCGAATGAATGGACGACTTTCGTACCGCCCGTGTGAGGAACCGTTCGAGTGAGTGCGGAGCAGTGTGTGTGTGTGTGTGTGTGTGTGTGTGTGTGTGTGTGTGTGTGGTGGGAGGGGAGTCAGGGACCGACTATCAGAGCAATCACACTGCCGATTGACACTCAACGCACACACACGAAAGCACACGCGAAGAGGTCCGCATGATGGTGCAGAAACTGGATCGAATAATCATTCAAACGGATCTCGCCTTGTCCCTCTTCATCGCACTAACTTCCGGTGGGTTTTCCCTCACTGAGAGTCGAGAAAAATTAACTGAAAACGCGCCAAAGACAACGTCTATAGTTGGCGCAGTCGCGCGAAATTGAGGCAAAAGCCACAGTGACGCTAAATCAACTGATTAAACCCTTAATGAGGGCCTGCTGCAACTTCCTCCGGCCGCCCGTGTCTCCTTCAATGCGTCGGTCTCAGACGAATAACTGCCAACTCACCCTGACGAAATTCCCCTGCGGCCTTGTCGCAGCCTGTGCGTCCTCTTGTTTTCTGTGAGGCAAGATATCCTTCTTCATCTGTTTCTTGATTCGCGTTAAACGTCTCTCCATTGCCTCACCCCTCTCTCTATTTTCCAAGTCGTCCATTGCCCCGTAGGACAGCATCCTGTTCGGGGTAACATCCCATCCAAGGTTGGTAGTATTGTCGAAAAATATGGGTCAACTTCTATTTCTTTCGACTGTTTTCATACTGCTGGCATCAGTGTGTCTCACAAAAAGTATCGTCAAAATTTGCTTCTCGATACACTTCACTCCCCACCCAAACCACCACCCATTTCTCCGAAAAGTGAAAAAAAAAAAAAGTCGTTGGCTCCTTGTAGAGAAGCGCCGGCGGCCATCTCAGATCTCATCTCAGCCCGACGGCAGTCAAGGCCGACCCTAATCAGCGCAGCAGATTTGGCGCAGGGATCGTGAGCCCTTCTTCTAGTAGTCCCATTTTTTCACCAGTCCCCCTAACCTCAACAGCAACGGCTTCGCTCGGCCGACTCCTCCTTCTTAGAACCAACATGAAGTCGTGACATGAGTCACACACATATTTCCTTCACGCGTCGCGGTGTGGACCACTGTTTTTTTTTTCTGCGTCACCCCTCTTTTTCCTTTCAAGAATAATAGTGCAAACGATTCAGGGTCTACCAATTTGGTATTTTGAATGGCCTCGGTCCTTTCGACTAGACTGGACAGGGTACGTGGTGGTGTTGATGTTTGACGCCTCTAGCTCCAGGGCACAGGAACACAAGCTTCGCCAGTCGAGAGGTGTTCGCGTTCCTATTTGACTGTGTGTGTGCGCGCGCGCGTGGGTCCTTGTGGCCGAGCGGACAGTCAATAAAATACCTACTCCCTCACATGTAGGCCGCGCTGGAGAGGGTTCGTGTCTCTACAGCCACAAACACACACACACACACACACACACACAAGCGTCTGGGGCACCTCTTTATATAAATGTGATGTCAGTGTGGGTAGTATTCTTTGTGACCCTGTTCCCTCTGCTGTCTTAGTGTGCCAAGAGAAACAATTCGACTCCACTAATAAAATCAAGTCATTATCTAAGATTCAACCCACGAGTTTCAAACTCAGCAGGACTCCAAACCAAGACTGAGTACAATATTCAAACGATTGCTAAAAATTTAAAGCAGTAGAATTCGGAACACATTGAGTGGTTCGCTGCTCACATACACAGCACTTCATTACCTATGGAGAGAAAAAAAGAAACGTCCTGCTTTTAATCCTGAGGTGAGAAATTAATTTTACGAACGGCTCGAGCCGAGTAGGCAGCAGCACGCTCCTGTCTCGGGCTGGTTCGTCGTCTGCTCTGGATGTTCATTTGTTTAGCGGTCCCGTTGTGCGCTGTGCGCCGCTCTGTCACGCCACCGGTCCGAGCCCGGCAGCCCCGCCAGGCATCATGCACTCGGGACCGCACGGCATGATGAGGTTGTATCGTAACATCTCCCGAGGACTCTGGGCCGGGCAGCCGGGCGCTGGGCGCCAGTGACCAGCGGGACCAGGGGCTGCCAACGGCCATGTGAGTTGCAAAAACCGTTTATTAAGTGGCCTCGGATGTGTAAGCAGCCGCGCGCCGCTGATGCTGCGGCTTTTGTGTGTCGCTAGCGCGGTGAGGAGCGGTTGTCCGGGGACGAGCGGGCACTGCTTGGAGGAGGGGGCGATGGGGAGCGCACTTCCGCGCGCGCGCGTGGCTGCACCGGCTGCACAGCCACCGCGTGGGAGCCGCGCGCGGCCGTCGATTCGGAGGTTTGCGGGTCAACGGCATGGTGTCCATGGTGGCGTCAGGGATCGGCGGCCATGGTGGCAGAGGAGTGCCTGCGGCGGCTGGCAGACCGCAGCAGGCGGCTAGCGTTTTATTTGAGCGCCGTTCGCGACGCCGCGCCGCCGTCTGTCTCCGTCACACTTCTGTATGGGGGCCGCAGGAGTAAGCGAGAGAGAGAGAGAGAGAGAGAGAGAGAGAGAGAGAGAGAGAGAGAGAGAGAGAGAGAGAGAGAGAGAGGTGAAATCTTGCGAACGCGGTCAGTCGCTGCGGTGGCGCCGGAAGTGAGGATAGGGCATTTTGTTGGCGTGTGCACGTGAATTTCGACACACATCTAGAAAAACGTTTTAATTCGACTTTCGACCTTTCTGCGTCAACTAGACCATAGACTTGATTGATGACAATCGTGACCTTCTAAGCAGAGGTGTAGTTTGATTCAACACTCCAAATCAATAATTCAGTAAAATAATTTTTACGATCATAACAAAATAAACTGGGCAAAATCCTTTCCCGGGTGCAGTTTTCTCCCTTCCACTCACAGCCGGGCGTGGCCAATGGGAATGACACGCTGCGCAGCGGCACGGGCCGATGTGTACCGGAGGCACCGGAGGCACCGGAGGCACCGGAGGAGAGCACACCCACGGCGCTTTGATTTATAACCCTGCTGGGTGATATTTTCATGCATCGCACCTACTTTTTCACGCACTTTTCTCTCTTTCCTCCACGCTCCACGCCTCCCGTTCTCCAGCGTTTCACTCCGCGGTACATAATTTCACATTGGTTTACGCATGAAATTTCAAAATTTTCTCCCATGTTTGGATGATCAGAAAAACAAGGTACACGGTAAAAGAAAACCCTTTTTTTAGAAGGATCCTGCATGTTGAACTTCCATAAAGATCCTTCTAAAAGAAGAGTTTTCTTTTCCAGTGTATGGAACAGAAACTAGCGAAACCATTTGATATGCTGTGAAGTTATTGCAGCCCACTAGCGTGCGTAGGCAGAGCGTTCATTGATGGTTCACCTGCTGAGTTCTGACAGGTGGGGCGAGCGTGCCGGCGTAGCGAGCCGAGCTACGGCTCCATTCATCTCTCTTTCTCCCCCCCCCCCCCCCCCCCCCCAGGTGCGTGGGGCGTGGCATAGCGTAGCGTATTGAGCGATGTCCATTAGATGGCGCAGCAGCGAGTGCAGTTGCGATGCAAGTGCAATGCAATGGGGTCGAATAAAGCAAGACGCGTGACACACTGCCTTGCATTAACCAACGAACTGTATTAACGACTGCGTTAGCGAAGGCATTTACTTCAAAAGCCATCCTCCGGTTTTTACCTATTTTTGCCCCTACCGGCCCGGATATATTAATTGAGTTTTCTTGTTGTTGTGTAGGCTCGCGTTCGCGTCTCGCGTGCCTTTCGGTAGCCATGCTGGGGCGGCGAGGGTTGCAGGCGGTGCGGTAGGGGCTGGGCTGGGAGGGGCTTTAATTGGCGTATTCATCTCTCTCTCTCTCTCTCTCTCTCTCTCTCTCTCTCTCTCTCTCTCTCTCTCTCTCTCTCTCTCTCTCTCTCTCTCTCTCTCTCTCTCTCTCTCTCTCTCTCTCTCTCTCTCTCTCTCTCCCTCACACACACCTCCACGCTGCCCGCCCGCTGTCGACGACGGTCCCGCTTATCGCTCCGAGCACCATCGATCGGACCTATCAGTGCAATAAGGGGAAACCTTCGGTCTGCCTTCTGATCGGCCCGCTGAGGAATCCCACATCGTCCAATCGCAACGAGCCTACTTTGCGCGCGTAAAATTGTAGCCAATCATATCGATAATGCGGCTAATTAAAAACGGAAGTCGGGTCGTTCCACCCACTCGTGGACTTTGAGTAGGATGACCAGGTTCAGAGACTGGTAAAACCGAAGGAGTACGCCCCAATGAGGCATAGCATAGAATTGCGCTCTTTTCAGGGGTAAAAACAGATCAGGTACAGCCGTTTTTGGCTCTTTTTTAACCATTTAAGGCATAATTCTTTTTGCGCCTTTTGAGTCGTCGATTCAGGCGTAGTATTACGCCGTAGTTTTACCAGTGGAAGCGGCTTACAATTTTTCCCCACACGAACGTGAAATACCGCATCGTCAGTAATGCAAAGTTTTTCACATGCAAAGGCGGCGGGGCAGTGCGGGGCACTTCCATAGCATCGAGTGGGGATCGAACCCATGCCTCTAGCGGGCGATAACATCTGGCGATCTGCGGTCAGAGATACTCAGTCCGGGCAGAGCCCAGCGGACGAGGCGTTCAGCACTCTAAAGACTCCCGCGGCCCTTTTCAATGCTTGGGCCGCGCCTTTCTCTCTCTCTCTCTCTCTCTCTCTCTCTGTCTTTCTGTCTCTGTCTGTCTGTCTGTCTGTCTGTCTGTCTGTCTCTCTCTCTCTCTCTCTCTCTCTCTCTCTCTCTGTCTCTGTCTGTCTGTCTGTCTGTCTGTCTCTCTCTCTCTCTCTCTCTCTCTCTCTCTCTCTCTCTCTCTCTCTCTCTCTCTCTCTCTCTCTTTCGTATTCTTCTTCGTATGTTTCCTGTGCCACGGGCAACAGGAGAGGGCGAAAAGTTCCCGGAGCCGCCGCGCCTCCGGGTGCACAGAGCCGCCCACACCGATATAATAGCCTTGTCAACCGGCGGGTAGTGGCCGGAGCGGGGCGGGGCCCAGACCTGTAAACTGCCATAGATTGTTTCCTTTGCAAACCTTTCCTGCTTGGGCGTGGCGTGGCGGAGCAAAGACGCTGCTGCTAGCGCCCGTGTAACTGCCCGAGAGGGAGGGAGAGAGATGCAAATCTAATGTGTGCCTAATGTTGCGAGAGAGAGAGAGAGAGAGAGAGAGAGAGAGAGAGAGAGAGAGAGAGAGAGAGAGAGAGAGAGAGAGAGAGAGAGAGAGACAGAGACAGAGAACGATGCTGCTGCCGTCCCGAACTCCCGTTAAGATTGCCGAGGTTTACGCCGTTTAATTGTCCGTCGGGTTGGGTGGGTTACACGGACGGGGGAGTAGTAGTAACCCGGTGGTCTATATCCAGTGCGGCCCTTATCCACAGCCGTGAACATGTAGGAAGCACTTCAAAGTCGATAATCGGAGCCTGGCCACTCTGAAAGTCAAATGTGTGCAATGCGCATAGTCCTCGATGGCACTGCTGGCCGAGAGCGTGGCGTGTCGCGTCAGAGTGCGTCGATCCTGTCCGTGCTGTCAGCCCGAGCTGTCCCCCTTGGGGTTCAGTTTAGCCTTTCCTGTGACATGACCTTCGGTATTTAAAAAACAAAATTTCCTAAGATCACTTTTTTTTTAAATTTCTCTCGATATAAAAAACTATTGCACTTTATCGTCGAGCTCTCCCTGGAATCCTTTCCCGCTCTCCGCTTGAGAGGCGCACGGTGGTAGAGGCACCACCGGGTGGTGTGAAGTATAGACGGCAGGCCGCCATGTGACGGGAGGCGCAGGCCGGCGTGTGGCAGGC
Source organism: Odontothrips loti (assembly GCA_038380765.1). Taxonomy (NCBI): domain Eukaryota; kingdom Metazoa; phylum Arthropoda; class Insecta; order Thysanoptera; family Thripidae; genus Odontothrips; species Odontothrips loti. Next base: position 8,211,855 of record CM076254.1, read on the forward strand.
AGGGCAGGCAGGGCGTGCGGACACAGAGTCGTTTGGAGCGAGCCGCCCAGAGCCAGAAAGGTCAGAGCACACTGCTCATTCCACGCGCCGCCGGGCCACGCCTGCCACGCGAAGCCCCTCCTCCCTCCCCTCTCACAGCCCCCTCCCCTCTTTCTCTCTTGCACACACACACACACACACACACACACACACACACACTGCAACCAGCAACATAGATCAACTCAGCTCGCGGCGAAAAAAAAAATCAGCATAGTTAAACGTTTTTCACAATCCCGTGCGTTCGGCGTGTGCTAAGAGACCGCACAAATAGAGTACATACACTGCCAAGCACGACAGACTGCTGCTGCTGAACTCCGGAGCCTAGAGCCATTGAGTGCAGCAGCGGCGCCAAAGCCCCCGTGGCTCGCGCCAGTCGGTGGGGCGCGAACTCTGGATTGCACAACGCTTGCAATCCGATTGGGCTCTGCACTGTGTGTGTGTGTGTGTTGACCTGACCTCTTGCTATCCCGCTCGGACTCCTGGCCTACGACACCGCTGCATTCGCGTCCGGCGCATGCCCCCTCTGAGGCGCCTGCCGGGTAGGCAAGCCCGCAGCGCAGCGGTGCTCGACGGGACGGCCTACCTCCCAGGCTGAAGCGCCTGGCCCTCCATCGCCGCCTCTCCCAGATGGACGATCCAGCGGCCCCCGCTGCGCCCATTTAATGCTCTCACGCGCCGAATAACGTCCGGGAAAGAATGGAGGCATTCTGCAGTGTGCGCTCCGAGAACGGGGGTTCGATCGGGGGAGATGTACGGGCACGCGGCAGAGCTCGGTGGAGCTGCAGCAGCAGCGGCGGTGGTGGTGGTGGTGGTGGTGGTGGTGGTAGTGACACAATAAGGACCTGCTGCCGCCGCGACCCCTGGCTGGAGAGTCTAATTTGCAAAAACGTTCCGCGGCCGCTGCTTCTTTATGTATACACCTGCGGGGCCCCTCCGCGTGTGCAGCGGCGGCGGTAGCAGCAGCAGCGGCAGTAGTAGTAGTAGTAGCAGCAGCAGCAGCAGCAGCACGCCGTGCGCCCACTGGACCGGAACGGCTCGGCGAGTGCGATAGGAATTTCGCCTCAAAGCGGCAGTGGCGGCGCCGCCGGTGCAGTTCGGCTGGCGGCCCGAAGCTCTCTGTCCGCCCGCCGCACCGCTACCGATGCAGGGCAGAGGGCGTGGCCACACCTCCACGACCTTTCTCCCCCTCTCCCTCTCTCGCACCTCGCACACAAAAAAAATATTTTCTTAAAAGCCGCGACCAAGGAAATTGAGCAGTCGATACAGGACGGTGGCAACCTGAAGCAACCGCACTATGTATGAAATTGCAATGCAATATTTCGCAATGATTTGTTACTATGCATATGCGAAATAATTCTCGAAATAATTCCAACAAAATGTCAATCCAAGAAAAGTGTAATAACGCTCCTAGAGAACATTTTTGCTAAAGGTTTGCAATAAAGCATCATTGCAAAATTGTGCATTGATCACTGCAGATTTTTGCAGCGACAATATTGTATTTCTTTATAATTGACATTGCAGTTTCATTCACAGTGTTTGTAATAAAGCGCGAGGCTCTAAAAATCAGACAGTGAGCCGACAAGGTAGGCGTCGGCGCTGCTAGTGGCCTGTGCCCTGCGGCCCTAGAGCTCTTTTTACATCACACGAGATCCCTCACTCACGCGCCGCGTACCGCCGCTCGCCGCTACGGCCGCGGCGAGGCGAGGCGAGTAAAACAGAGTAGTCGTGTTCTAAGGCAGACACATATGAGAGGTCGTCGAATATGCGGGTCTGCAGCGGTGCCGGGGTGCTTGTTTCGC